>PVJS01018888.1:0-34335 GCA_004027185.1 Glis glis | reverse complement strand
GCAGGCGCGTTCTACCTCCGCGCTACACCCCCAGCCCTATTTTTTATACTTTATTTTGAAACCGGGTCTCACGAAGTTGTGGAGGGCCTCACTAAGGAGAGAAAGAGAGAGAGAGAGAGAGACAGGGAAAGAGAGAGAGAGCTGAGGCTGGCCGCGAACCAGGATCCTCCGGTCTCCGCCTCCCAAATTACTGGGATTACAAGCGTGCGCCACCACGCCTGGCTACATAATCATATTCTTATAGCTCCTTTCCAATAATTTTATCTCCATTCTTGCCTCTGACCTGAGTTCCAGAATTGGATAACCAACTTGCTACTTGAATCTACATTTGAGTATTTAATAAGCATTTTGGTCATCAACCACTGTTCTCCATCTCTGTTCCCCACAAGCATTTTCTTTCTCATTTAATGATATCATCACCCATCCAATTTCTTAGGCCAAAAACACAAAGGTTAACCTGAGTTCCTCTTTTAATTCTTACACCTTACTTTCAATCTGTCAGTCAGACCTGTCAGTTGTCTTCCAAAATATATTACACTTGAACCATTCTCATCCCATTTTGATCATCCCACTCTAAGCCACCATTATTTCTTACCTGAACTACTATAATGACCTCCCAACTTGCTTTCCTGTCTTCCATGCCCCCATTTCCCCACATTCAAACACAGGAGCCAACATGACCTCTCTAAGAAAAAAAAAAAAAAACAGATCAAGACATACTCCATCTTGAAATCCTCAAATACTATTTCAGATATTAGAATTTTTATTAGAAATAAAATCAGAATTTTCATAAAAATCAGATTTTACCACTTAGGCACTAGGGAAAGAATTCTAATCCCCATCAAGCAGAAAAATTTAGAACTGTGAAGTACCAGATGAGTCCTGTGTAGGAAACTTATCTTGAGAAAATAGATCCCTCAGTCAACAAAGAGAGAAGGGAAAGGGAGAGAATCCTGGTACCACTTCAGTGTCCTCATTCCTGTTGATCCGGATGCCTCTCCCTTCGCATCATGTGGTTATTTAGGCAAATAAATTCTTCACTTCTGTCTGAGCTAGTCTCAATTAGGGGTCCCTTACTTGTAATGAGATCTTTACTATTCTAATTGATGTGTAATGTTCCAGGCTGAATTTTAAAACATAAATCCCTTTCTTTATGCCCTTTTGAGAAATTTCTAATAAGCCTTTGTTTAAGAAAAATATTAGAGTAGGAAGCACCAGGATTCTGTCTCATTAGTAAAAATTGCATTGGAAAAATCTGTGTGATATAACCATTCTATGGCCTGGTCTCAACTGAAGATTTGCAACATCCAGGTGAAGGCTTGGATGGTCAGTCAAAGTTAACTGAGGTTAATTTCAGCTCTTACCATATAGCAGTTATCCATCCCCATCCCTCACCCCTGTAGCAGGCAGCTGTACATGTGCTCCAGGAACAGTTTGCACATGGACTACAGGATCCAGGGTGGGCAATAAGGATCCTGTCCTCTAAATATCAGAGACCTGGGCTCTGATTACTACTTCTGATCACAAAGGTACAGACAAAGATCCAGCAGCCATGGTTGCTGTACCTGCTCCACTGTTGCAAATTTCTCCCCTCTGGTGGATGTGATTTCCAGGAAATTTAAAGAGCTGGCACCTTTTCTTCTCCTTTATTTTTCCTCTTTTTTCTCTCCTTAGAGCCAGACACTGAAGATTAAACATCCAAAAGCAAACTGTGTATATAAGGGAAATAAGAAAGTGACTATATATACTCAAAGTAATGCATAAGCTCAGAAAAGACAGATGTGTGATGCCCATCAGGTTACACTTCAGGTTGCTCCTTAGCACAGAGATAGCCTACAACAATTAAAATCACAAACAATTACAATAGCCAGCAAAAAACATCAAAATCTGGGGAAAGGAAAGAATCTGAGCTGCAGAGTTACCACATTATTAGATGCAATGCCTATTTTTCAACCAAAAGTCAAAGCATGCAAAGAAACACGAATATATGGCCCATTCGAAGAAAAAAAATAAACTAACTGAAACTATCCCTGACAGCAAATCTTCTAGACAAAAATTTTAAAGCACCTATCTTAAAGATGCTCAGAGAACTAAAACAAATTTGTGAAAAAGTCAAGAAAATAATGTGTGAACAAAAAGGAATTATCTATAAAAAGGTGGAAAACATAAAAGGAAATAAAAACAAATTTCTGGAGCTGAAAAGTACAATAACTGAAATAAAAAAACTCATTACAAGAATTTAAAGTTATATTTAAGTAAATAGAATAAAGAATTGGTAAATTTTAATACAGGACAATGGAAATTACTAAGTCTGAGGGACAGAAAAAAAAAATTGAAGAAAGTGAACAGAGCCGAAAGGACCTGTGGGATACATTAAAAGACCCAATGTGCCGGGCGTGGTGGCGCACGCTTGTAATCCCAGTACTTTGGGAGGCGGAGACCGGAGGATCCGGGTTTGCGGCAAGCCTCAGCTCTCTCGCTCTCTCTCTCTCTCTCTCTCTCTCCCTCTCTTTCTCTCCTTAGTGAGGCCCTCCGCAACTTCGTGAGACCCGGTTTCAAAATAAAGTATAAAAAATAGGGCCGGGGGCGCAAAAAAAAAAAAGACCCAATGTAAGCCTCGTGGAAGTCCCAGAAACAGAATATAAAGACAAAGCATAAGAGAGATTATTTGAAGAAATAATGGCCAAAGAGTTTTTAATTTGATAGCCGACATGAATATAAATACCCAAGGTCATCAAACTACTTTAAAATGAACTCAAAGAGTTACTGAGATAAGCAAACTTTTGAAAAATAAAGAGAATTTTGAAAGCAGGTAGAAACAACTTATCACATACAAGGGATTCTCAATATCAATGATTACTTGTCAGAAATTTTGTAAGTCAGAGGCATTGTGATGATATATTCAAAGTATTATAAGAAAAAAATATTTCAACCAAGAATATAATATCTGGCAAACTGTCCTTCAAAACAACAGAAATTAAGATATAGCCAGAAAACCAAAAGCTGAAGGAGTTAATTACCAATAGGCCTGCCCCATACAAAATGCTAAAGGGAGCCAGGCATGGTGGTGCATGCCTGTAATCCCAATACTTGGGAGGCTGAGGCAGGAGAATCACAGGTTTGAGGCCAGTCTCAGAAACTTAGCAAGGTGTTGTTTCAAAATAAAAAATAGGTCTGAGGATATAACTCAGAGGTAGAATCCTTCTAAGCTCAATCCCAGTACAAAAAATAAAAAAATAAAAAATAAACAGAATGCTAAAGGAAGACTGGCAAGTTGAAAGGAAAGGACATTAGACAGTAACTGGAAGCCACAGAAGAAATACCTTAGTAAAGGTTGATTATACACCTCCAGATATTGTATTTACTTCCATTTCTTTCATATAATGCTGTGGTTTGGATTTGGATGTGGTTTCTCTCCCAGGTTCCTGTGTTGGAGGCTCGGTTACCTGTATGGTGATGGTTTCTTTTCTGTCTTGTTTTGTTTAGTGGTGCTGGGGATCAAATCCAGGGCCTTGCACATGCCAGGCAAACATTAAACTACTGAGTGAGCTCTACCCACTGCCCTGTGTGGTGATGTTAAGAGGAAGCGGAAACATTAAGAGATGAGGTAAGAGATCATTGCAGGCCCCTCCTCTCTCTTAGCCTTCCTATCTCACCACGTGATCTATCCCCCTGCTCACCACCTCACCATTATCATGCCATCCTCCATGAGCTACTCACCAGAGCCAATCTGATACTGGCACCATGCCCTATTACCTCCAGAACTTTGAGCTAAGGAAATTTCTTTTCTTTATAAACTTCCCCAGTCTCACATTTTTTGTTATGAGGCCAAACACTGTTCATTGTCCCTGGCACTTGTTGACGGGGTGGCATGAGCATAGGAACAGCAGTGGACATGGTCTAGGGGTGAGCACATGAGAGTGTTAGTCAGTTTCTGTCTCTGTTATGGTTTGGATTTAAAAGATCCCCCAGAGCTCATGTGGTAGGCAATGCAGCCAGGTTCAGAGGTGGGATATGGCTGGAGGGGTGGATGCCTGGGGGCATGGCCAAGGAATGGGTCTGTCCCTGCCCCCCTCTCTCCTCTCTCCTCTCTCCTCTCTCTTCTCTGTCTCTCTCTCTCTCTCTCTCTCTCTCTCTCTCTCTCTCTCCCCTCCTGCTATCATGAGCTGAGTGTGGTTCTTCCTCTCCCATCATGCCCTGAGGCCCTGTCATTACATTTCCTGCCTGGGAGCTGGCTGAATATATACTGACCTCTGAAATAGTGAGTCCCAAATAAATCTTTCTACCTCTCAGTTGTTTTTGTAGGGTATTTTGGTCACAGCAATGTAAAAGCCGACTGAAACCGTCATTATAACAAATACCTGAGAAAATAAACTGAAGAGAAAAGGTTCAGTTTGGCTCACAGTTTTAGAGGTTTCTATCCATGAACATTTGGCCGGGTGCTTTGGGCCTGCAGTGGCCCATCATGTTGGGAGTGCATGGAGAAGTAAAACCACTCACCTCATGGCTGGGAAGTGAAAGAGAGGAAAAGAAAGGGGTTGGGTCCCACTAGCCCTTTCAAGGCATACCCCCAATGACCTGAAAAACATCCAGTAGGCCCCACCTCTTAAAAGTTCCATCATTTCTCAATAGTGCCAAGAGGGAGACCAAGCCTTTAACATATGGACCTTTGCCGGACATTTCATTTCCCAGCTGTAGCAATGAGCTACCAAGGTTCCTTAGATCTGGCAGTAGAGACAGCTAACCGTATGATAACAATAATTACAGAGATTGGGAACAATAGGTATAATTGGGTTATAATAAGAAAGAACAATTAATAGTGTTAGAATTGAAACAGAAAACAAGAAGGATTAGAACCTGAACCAGAAGGATCAGGAAGGTAATCAAAGAAAAAAGGTTTAGATTGGAGTGGACAAAAAGCATTGGACTATGATTGGAATTAAAGACCTTGAATTTTTATTCTCACAAAAAATTACCAACATTTGCTCAAGTCTCAACTGTGTAAATTCATTAAAGTTCTGGTGAAATTGTTTCCATAAGAATAAATACTTTCATATTATACTCTATACATTCTTGCTATTCAGAATGCTATTCAGGGACTTATAATTTCAACCACAGGAAACAGAAAGAGTAATGATGTGTAGACTATAAATATAATATTCTTAATACATTTTTTGACAAATTAACAGGTAATCAGAGAAACATCCAGGAAATTATTTCTTTATAAATAACAGGAGTATGAAATACTAAAATTTAATCACCATTAATAAGAGCCCCAGTTCTGGACTTTTATAATTAGGATAGCTTTACTGATGGGAAATGGGCTAGATGGTGATTATTGTGTCCTTTGATGTTGCATTTACAGATTAATTCTATGAGGCTGTTCATCTGATTCTTGGGCTTAAATGACAACAAAAAGAATTTAGGCTAATGATGAAAAAATCTTTTTTGACAGTTCAAGTTATTAAACACTGAAATAAGTTATAAAAGAGATTATTGAATCATTTTCTCTCAAAGCCTAAAAGAAAGCATAGATTCCCATCTTACTGAGATGACTTAATAATAGCGGCTTTTATTGGAGGCAGATGGAGGGCTGAATAACTGCCAAATTCTTTCAAATTTGATGATTCAAATCCTATACAGTTCGAAAAATACTTTGAATTGTGTGACAGAGTTCTTCATAGGCACCAGAAGTCTATGCCTGAATGCCACCGTAGGGTATTGGTGTTCATCACTTCTGTATTTTCACTTCTAACTCAAAGCTCTATTTGTGGGTAGGAAGAAAGAGGGAAGCAGAAAGGAACAAAGGAAGAAAAGAAGAAATAAAAGGACATTTGTCATGCCTTTTGGATTTACCTTAAATTATATAGAATTGGAATTGGAAACAGTATTTCATGAGCACAAATTACAAATAGGTTTCTGTAACTGCCTGTGGCATAAGCTCCGGTTCACTGTATTCTGCATTATGATATTGGGAAAATTATACTTTGAATCACAGAATAAAGAATATATAATCATATGGGGAGTAAAGAGGGAACTCTATAAGTAAATGCCAAAGAAATTAAAATAGCTCAACCTCACATTATGACACAGATATGTCTAGGTTTCAGGTTCAATGCCAGAAGCTCCACTTGAGTAAAATTACCTAATTTAGACTATGCTCTAAAAAATTCTTAAGTATTCTAATAAGGGTATACTATAAATGTTTACCTAAAACATTTATAAGAATTCCTTCTGTCCTTTTAAAATAGAATCCAGTAGTTATTTTATTAGTTAGTGGAGAGGATTAGATTCTTTTAGCAACTTTTTTCCTTGGATTCTGGCATCCCTTTTATTCACATATTAAGTCTTTAGAAAACTTAATGTATATGTGTGTGGGGCAGCGGTCCTGGAGATTGAACCCAGGGGTGTTGTACCACTAAGCTACACTACCAGTCATTTTTTAATCTATTTTTTATATTGAGACAGGGTCTTGCTAATTGCCTGTGCTAGCCTCGAACTTGTGATCCTCCTATCTCAGCCTCCCAATAGAAAACTTATTCTTAAAAAGATAACACATCAGCCTGGCATGGTGGTGTATGCCTGTAATCCCAGTACTTGGGAGGCTGAGACAGGAGGATTGCAGGTTCAAGACTAGCCTCATCAACTTATTGAGACTGAGTAATTTAGTAAGATCCTGCTTCAAAACAAACCATAAAAAGGGTTGGGAGTATAGCTCAGGGATAGAACACCCCTGGTTCAATCCCCAGTAACTAACACACACACACACACACACACACACACACACACATACACACACACACACACATATACACACACACACACAAAATAACATCACTGAGATTTCAATTTTATCAATGTATTGGTTGTATTGGCTGGATGGGGGAAGACATAATCCAAGTTTAATAATGAGAAGAAAACTTGAAAAATGTGAATTGCTTTAGAGACAAATATTAAGTTGGGCCATAAAAACAATATAAATGTGAAGACCAAAACATAGAAAAAAAGTATTACTAAGAAAATGATTTCAGGTTCTCAGTGAAGTTATCAAATTAATTTCAAAGGATATGTTGTGCTTTTTTGAAAAAAAAGAAAGGATAGATGGAAGGAAGGAAGGAAGGAAGGAAGGAAAAAAGGAAGTGTCTGATGCATCTTGAATCACGTTTTAGGCACAAAAAATACAATTTGTTTATACACTGTTGTCTCAGATGGCTTCTTGGTAGCAAACAAATGGCTTGTAAATCTTAAGTACACCAAGCTGCCTATGAATGCGCAATTGTAGTGGCAGCACATAAAGCACCGCAGAGTAAATGGTGCAGTGCTCTGTTGCAGCGCTGGCTGTCATCGTCACAAAGATACACACACCACCAAAGGCGGTGTCTGAATGATTCTAGAAGGATATTGAAGAGGCACTGAGCAAATACACACAGCTATATAAATCCACTCTCATCCGCAGATAATTTAGAAGCAGAAATAAACCATGTTATTATAACACAATGTAGCCACTCTCGGTACCATAAAGACAATAAACATCAAAAAGACACTCTGAGTGCTTCTATGAAGTCATAATGGAAATGACTTTCATATGGAGAATGCTCAAGCACTGTTTTCAAAGATTAATTCACTTGAAATTGATTTATTTAAAACCATTTCCAACTCCGGCAACCTGACATGCTTGGTTCTTGGTCATTAAGCAATGAACCCTTTTGATGTGAGACCACATAATCACATTAGTAAAACTGAAATGTACAGCAAAGAATTTTATTAAAAAGAATAACTGCCAAAAGACAGAAATTAAAAGCATTTCTGCCCAATCACTGAAAATTGTAGTCTCAGTAACTTCCTGGGTGAAAATGCCCAAAACTGTATCTCTGTACCAGCATTTAAAATGAAACAAATAGCATTCTATTACCACTAGCTGCTAATACACACAGAAATTTGTTGTTAAGTCAGAGAGAGAGGATATTATGAATAAAGTTGGTTTTATGGAATAGTATCTCTGAATTGTAGCAGTGGTCAAGAGTAAGGTCAGGCTAGTGTAGGTGTCAATGTTTTGCCATTTCCTCATTGTATGACCTCTTGGGAAAGTTACATAAAGCTTTGTAAGGATAAGTTTTTTCATCATAAAAATGGGAGATAATTGCTGTACCTATAGTATAAGTTTGTTGTGGGCATAAGAAACAGTAATGGATTGACCAAGCATCTGTGCTCTGTGTAACATCCTGCATCAGGCACTCATGTATTATTTCATTTAATCTTTTGAGCTATCTGATTTGAGCTATTTGTTTCATGCCTAAGGAAACCAGGATTTTAACACATACCCTATTTTCTATTCTGTGATGCTTCCAGAAAAGAAACTATAAGCATGCAATACTAATGGAAGGACTACTTCAGAGGAATTTACAAAGTCCTAAGTTTTACATTCCATACCAGAGATCAACCCATCCTCAAATGTAGTCATAATTTAATCAACATTAAGAATTTTTTTATGAATAACTAACTTGAAGACTGAAAAGGGAAGCTTAATTTGTAAAAGCAATGCATTCCAAAAAGAGATAATGTTTGACAGCAACGACAAAGCAAGGTAGAGTCTGGAACAGTATTCCACAAAGTGTGGTCCACACACCATGTGTAAGAATCAATTGCCATGCCTGCCAGGACAGATCTGCCAAAATAAGAGAGCCAAGCTTAAGCTTCTGGGATACTTACTGTGATACTGTACCTAATGTTATATTTATGATTTTGTGTTATTTTTCTTTCGGAACAACCCTCAAATTGTATTAAATCCTGGACATATAAAACTTTGATCCCCCCCCCTTTTCTGCCTGTTATGATGCAGATACCTGGGATCCATGTCAGATTTATTCAATTTGAATCTCTAGGATTGGAGCTCCAAATATGTTCATTTTTAACAGGGGAACCAGAGCAATTTTATAGGAACATTACATTTTTAGAATCAATGCCTTGAAGACAGAATTTGTACTACAAAATACTGAACATTATAAATTTACCCATTTCACTGCCAACTCTCCATTATTCATATGACAGCAGTATAAATAAACACTCAGACCAAATCTCACTTCCATATTACCATACTGGTACTTATATATGAATTTGAATTTGATTGTAGTATTTTTTAGTCAGCATTTTTATCACAGTGACCAAAATGCCTGACAAATACAACTTAGAGAAAGAAAGGTTTATTTAGGGCTCACCATTTCAGAGGTCTTGAAGGTTTCAGTCAATAGTTGGTTAGCTCTAAGACAGAGGCAGCTTAGCATCAGGACCTCAGGGGATGGCTGAGGAGGAAGAAACCCTTGCTCACCTCATGGTTGCAGGAAGTGGAGGAATCAGCCAGGGAGATACAGTTCCTGCCCACACCCATGGGATGCACCCCTTGGGCCAATGTCCTGTCTCCACACCTGGATGCATTTCCCACACATAAGGTTTTGGGAGCCATCTTAAATCCAAATCATAACAAAGTAGGTATAATTTTGGTCCCCCAGAAATATATCCACCCAGAAATCATTAATGTGAGTTTATTTGGAAAGAACCTTTGCAGATATAATTAAGTTAGGTGGTATTAGGGGATGGGGTAGGGTTGGGTGGGGTGGGAAGGGACATTATTATCTTTTTTATTGGAAAAGACAAAGTATAGATATTAATTAACATTAGATGATAAATAAAAATATTAAAGCCAGGCATGGTGGTGCACGCCTGTAATCCCAGTACTTGGGAGGCTGAGACAGGAGGATTGCAGGTTCAAAGCCAGCCTCAAGAATTTAGTGAGACTCTCGGCAGCTTAGCAACCCTGTTTCCAAATTAAAAAAAATAGGGCTAGGGTTGTAGCCCAGAGGTAGAAGGCCCTTGGGTTCTATCCCCAATACCAATATATATATATATATTTTTTTTAATATATGTTTAAAATTTTTGAGGATAATCAATAACAAAAATGGAATGAGTAAAATCTAAATGACCCAGAAGAAAATAAAAAAATTTCAAACAATCATTATTTTAAAAAAGTAAGAATAAAGAAGAACCAATCAGGAACAATGAAGATGGCAACTACAAAACATAAGTAATAGGATGCCATGAATCAAAAATAAATAAATTAATAAATCAAACCAAGTGCTGATAGTAAAATATAGCTGAAACAAAGCAGCACACAAAGGTTGAAATAAAGGTTTCTTTTCTATAAAAGATGCATTGGACAAATGTGAAAAGAATAAAAAAGTAAATGTAGCAATACTAATATTAATTAAATTCAAGAACAGGAAGGGCTAGTTGATGACTAAATATATAATCCACTAAAATACGTCATTACCTTTTCTACACCTAATAATATAGAATATATATATAGAAAAAATATATATGTCAAATCTAGAAATACAAGAAGGATTTGACATATCCACAACAATACTGGGGGATATTATTTCATGCCTATCAAAAACAAGAGTCCAAGTAAACAGAAAATAAATAGACAAAAAATAAAGATACATGATGGTCTGACAGATAGGATCGAACACACACACACCACTCTTGAAATCGGGAAACATAATATGACAAAATGTTTACAGAACTTCACTATGTATTTGGCCATTAAAATATCAAATTATTTCCCTAAGTAGAAAACTTGTCTAACCTTAAGCCTCAATGCAAGAAAATAAGAAAATTTTCAAAAACAATAACCCCAAATAGGATTGCTCAAAAGAAAACAAAAGAAACAAATGATGTATAGACTTAAGTGTATTTATTGGGTTAAATAAAGGTTCACATCACATGTTTTATATAAATTGGGATATGACTTTAAAATATATTATGAATCCATTCATTTAAATATTCAAAATAAGCATTTGAATAAAAGGATATATAAATATTAAATAAATGATATATCCAGATATTCCTTATATAGGCAGTGATAAAGGACACTGTTCTGGACTCCTAGTAATAATTTGGGTTGTATGGCTTTGCATTTATTGCCTTGTCTGTATCTCAGATTCCATATCTATAAATTAAGAGTGTTCAAAGTAGGTAAGTTATTTTCAAACATAAATATCTATACTCTGTATTGTCTTTCTCAATATGCTCAGTATGTTGCTATATGCTTTATTAAAATATGCCTACTGCATACTTTGACATTGGTGTCATATAGCATAAAGTGAAAATCTGTGCTTGTGTCTATGTGTGTAAATATATTTTTTCTGACATTGGTCAGTAGAAAGGTTTTAAGTCTGCAGTTTTCAAAAGCTAATCATAGGGTGAACTACAAACTGAAAGAAATGGCATGTTTAATTCCAGTGGCTTAAAATATCCCCACAATCTGAGAATAATCGAAATCTCAAGTACAAAACATTCCATTCAGTGTGTACATTCGGATAAAGCTGCACCAAATCTTGCTTCATGGCTAGTATTCGCTTCTATCTTTTTTATAATGATCATACACTCCATCTTCATCCTGATTTCTGTATATTCTCAACCTCCACCTCAAATCCCTACCACCATCATCACCACCCTTAAAAAGAGGGGAAATGGGACCTATAGAGAATCAAATTTTTTTCTTGGAAATTAATTTCTATGGTAGAACAATACTGAAGAATGAGTGTTCATCCAGTCACAAATACCAGAAATCACCATCCTGTTAAAATGTGAAATTCCTTTTAATACTTTATGGTCATAATATTTTCATTATTACTTTAAGTTTTATATTACACTAAATAAAATAAGTAAAATAAACTTAAAGTTACACTTCACTGTGGCCGGTCCTAATTCTGTCACACAAAATGAGTTTATTTGCCTTAATTACCTATGTTAATCGAGCATAATTACAAAGTATTTTCAAGAGTCATCAGATACAAATAAAAATTCAACCTTGTTCAAGTCTATTATCACTAGATATCTTGAAAAAGTAGAATATTTTTAGTAAGGAATACTTTAATAAGATACAGAGAATGTTGAATCACCATCTACTTTTAGTTTGCTAATAATAATAAAGCAATTATATTATCGCTCCTAATTTAATTAGTGCTTACTGTTTCCACATCTAGCACTGTTATTCACTGACTACTTAATAATACCAGGAAAACAATAAAAGTAATACCACAACAGCAGAAAAACAATTAGGGTGTATTAGAAAAGTATTTTAAAATATATTTTTAATTTTTTAATCAAATCTAAATTAGTTTTGCAAGGATGTGCAAATAAAAGTTAATGCTGCTGGGAATATTTTATTATGGGTAGGATATTCGAGAGAATGTCAGTTCTATGTTATTCTTCACATTAAAGATATTTCTTCAAGTTTTATTCTACCTGATTCATTTATCCAGCAGTCATTTATTAAGTGACTTGGTGAATATGTTGGCAATTACACTATGTCCATGGATTTCAAATGCTCTTAGCAGTGAAACAACTATTATAGATATATACAACAAATACATATAGATATATACAACAAATAAAATTGGAACTCTAACCCCAAAACGAGGACAAGTGGTTCCTGAATGATGTCAGTGTAAACCCCTAAGGCTCCAGGGAACACAGTTTACAAAACCTTCAGGAAACATTTAATAAGGAAAAATATTAATATTAGTATAATCCCCTAATTTACTCATCTATTCATTCAAAAAACATATTTAAGTGCCTACTATAAGTGAAGCATTATTCTAGATGTGAAGAGATATCAGTAAATAAACAAAACAAAGTCTTTGCAATTATGCATTTATATTGCAGTAAATGAAAAAAGCCAAGGGAAAAAAACTTACAAAAAAAGTAAAAGAATGACTAGTGTGTCAAGTAATGATAAGTCTGATGAAGAAAATTAAAGAAGGTCAAAGGGAAATAAAGAGAAGGGGAAGTCTACATTAGATTAGGTGCCTGGTGACCTTTGAGCAATAGCTTTCATTGAAAAAGACAGTGTACCATTTGGACATTAGTAGGCAGGGGAGTCCAGGGGAGGACACGGCCGAGCAAAGGCACAGACAAGGACAAGAGAGATTGCCTGGAAGTAAGAAGCGAGACAGCCAAGGTGCATGGTGGGAAATCAGGTCAGAAATACAGCCAAGGGCTGGATCATGAAAGGATGGTAAAGGCAATGATAAGTGCATTCGTCTTTCACTTTCTAAACTCTCTCCCTCTGAAGTCAGAGCTGTGTGCATTTAGATAGCAAAGAAAGCAGTTTAAATTTTAGGATGGGAACCCATTGAATTGCTGAGAGCAGGAGGGTGGCATGATCTGATATGCCAAACACTTTCTGAGATTGTCTCACTTGAGGATCTCAGTAACCTAGTTGATTCCTGTTTTCTAGGATGAGAGGAAGAATAATTTGCCTAAAGGCACAAAGCAACTGAATTAAGTGAAGGATTCAAACCCGGAGTTTAACCTCTGAAATACTCTCATACCCAAATTAGGACAACTTAACTGTTAGAGATGCTATATTAAATGCGCATGTGAGGGTTATTGGGAGGAAATGGTGCTCATTTGTCCCTGAGAATTCAGGTAGAAAAGCTTCCCATAGTAGCTGGTATTTCTTTGTTAGCCATGGAGAATGAGTGGGAGTCCCTCAGAAGGACAGAGAAGGAAAGAACATTTTGAGCAGAGGAGGCAGTGTAAATAAAGGCATGGATGTGTAAAACAGCATGACACATTTGAGAATTAACCCATCATTCTTTGAGGTCTGGCTATGAGCGCTAAGACAGGGTCATGGAGTCCAGAGCAGGCCAGCTCCGGAGGTCTCACCTGGTCACACTGTGGTGTCTGGAACGAGGTGCAAGACATGGAAGCCACTAAAGAGTTTTAAGAAAGGCAGTGTCTCAAATGAGTAAAATGTTACAAAGGCCACTCTGTCCTAACTAGAATATGGATGGATCAAGGGGGTTGGGCCACCACTACAATAAAAGCCAACAGGAGATATTACAATATGTCTCATGAGAAGAGAATCTGAACAAAGGCAGTGGGGGATGGAGGAAACTTACAGAATGAAAAACTATTATTTGAGAAATAAAGAATCACCCTGAGCAGGTCATTCAATCACTTTGTGTCCCTTCTCTAATTTATATAATATTAGTAATATTATATATTATATATAACATATATATAGCAGTTTTATTATAGTGCTGTGTGAAGATTAAATTAATAACTTTCATCTATTGAGTAGCTATGACGAGTAAGACTAGATCAGGTACATATGTATTCTTGGGTGGCTACCTGAATAGTGGTGGCAATCCCCAAGTTAAGAATGACCTGGGGAGGAATATACTGGCAGGGGAAGAGACAGGATAAGTTTACTTTTAGATGTGATGAATCTCTGGAAATGTTCAATAGGTGGTAGGCTAATACACAGACCAGGAGGTCAAAAGAGATATCTGGCTGGAGATACAGATCTATAAGACAGGGACACATGAAAAGTAATGAGACAGTATGAGGGGAAAGAGTCAAGGATGACCCCTGTGGGGTACCATCACTTTGTCATGAATGAAAGAGGTTAACAAAGGAATGGTTAGAAAGGCAGGAAGAATAGCAGGAGAGAAGCTTCTCCCAGAAAAGAAGAGTAGGGATCTTATACAAAGACTCAAATAGGAAATTTCAAGTAGAAAGGCATGTCTACAGTGTAATCCCAGAGGCAGGTCATGGGCAGTGAGTTCAGGTAATTAGAAGTAGAAGCATAATTTGGGGTCGTTGAAGAGTAAATATGAGCTAAAGGAGCAAAGGTCAAAAGTCATAAGGTCTTACAATGAAGATGCCTGAGAAGGAAAAGAGTGCACAGGGTGGGGTCTAGGGTGAGTCATGGGGTTAAAGAAGAAATGAGAGACTTGAGCATGTGATAGGCAGTAATGAACGAGTGGGCAGGGATGGGGTGAAAAGTACAGGCAAGTGAGAGAAAGAATAAACTCCTGAGGTCCCAGAGGGAAAGGGGGTTGCAGGCAGGGATCAAGAAGAGAGATGAAACCAGGAATGGTGGCACACACCTGTAGTCCCAGTATGTAGGAGGCTAAGGCAGGAGGATAGCAGGTTTGAGGACAGCCTCAGTAACTTAGTGAGGCCCTCAGCAACTTAGAAAGACCCTGTTTTAAAATTAAAAATAAAAAGCCGGGCGTGGTGGCACACGCTTGTAATCCCAGTACTTTGGGAGGCGGAGACCCGAGGATCCGGGTTCGCGGCCAGCCTCAGCTCTCTCTCTCTCTCTCTCTCTCTCTCTCTACTTAGTGAGGCCCTCCACAACTTCGTGAGACCGGGTATCAAAATAAAGTATAAAAAATAGGGCCGGGGGTGTAGCGCGGAGGTAGAACGCCCCTGGGTTCAATCCCCAGTACCACAAAAAAAATTTTAAAAATAAAATAGGGAAGGGGGTGTAACTCAAAGGTAGAATACCCTGAGTTCAATCCCCAGTACCCCCCACACACCAGTACAATAAAATGAAATGAAGAAGAAGAAAGATAAAGGTGAATCTTGAAAGGGAGAAGGAGCACATTTCCTGATATTGGGTGTAACTTTAAAAAGCAAAAGACTTAATCATAATGTTTTCTCCCCAGAGAAAACCCTAGACTGGTGTTTGCTTTTTTCTTGCAATGTTGTGATAACACCGTTTATTATAGAGTGAGCTAATGAAAAACAGAAAAAGAGAAAAAAGCTTTGGTGTCAGTTAGAAAGAAAATTATATGTAGTCCTTTCCACTTGCTAGTTTTGAATCCTTAAATAGGTTGCATGTGCATCAGTTTCTGCATCTATAAAATGGAGCTAATACCTACCTCACAGGATTGTTGCACTAATATGGTAATATAAGGAGAGTGTCTATACTAACACATGGTGGATCACTCAATCAGTAAATGGAACCTAATGCTACTTCAGCCCTCATGACAGCCCTGTGAGCTACATTCACAGGCAACTGGGACACAAAGAATTCAAGCGACCTGCCTAGGGTCATCAGCTGGAAATGGGAACCAAAAATCAGATCCAGCAGCCACTACCAGGGTCCATTCTCTCAACCATGATAAAAATCCCCTCCTTGACCAAACTTTCATCAGGCTCCTCTGAGCTCTCTTCTCAAATGGGCCTACACCTTGACCCCTGTCTCATCCGTGGCCTGCTAAGTACACTTTTAGCAAAGAATCCTATTCAGTTGACTTAGCACAAATCCCCTTATCCTTGATACTGGATCAAGTTCCTCTTAGTACTTTTTCATCCACAGACCCCTTATTGCTTGTAAACCTTCAGCTGTCTTCTGAGTTCTCTCTCTCTCGTACTAGAGCAGTCTCAAAGAAAGTCTTCCTTGCCATATTTAATAAGTGTTTGATGCAATGCTCTTTCTTTTACAATCAATGTGCTCTGTTGCCCATGAAGTGACTGAAACAGCAATTGAGTTGTAATGAAACCAGAAATAAATGAAGCACAGCACAGCAGTTAGAGGTGAGGCTACACACCAAGACTTTCTAGGTTTGGATGAGGATCTGCTGCTTCCTACATTTATGATCCTAGAAAAGTTGTCTATGTTCTCTGCTTTGATAGCCTCATCTAAAAAATAGATATGATAACAATCATATCTACTTTTTTTTTTTTGCGGTACCGGGGATTGAACCCAGGGACGTTCTACCTCCGCGCTACACCCCCGGCCCTATTTTTATACTTTATTTTGAAACCGGGTCTCACGAAGTTGCGGAGGGCCTCACTAGGTAGAGAGACAGAGAGAGAGACAGAGAGAGAGAGCTGAGGCTGGCCGCGAACCCGGATCCTACGGTCTCCGCCTCCCAAAGTACTGGGATTACAAGCGTGCGCCACCACGCCCGGCTCAATCATATCTACTTAACAGGCAGTTTTTATGAAAATTAAATGTATTAGGTAAGCTCTGATTAAGAAAAACGTATAGGTGGGCATGGTGGCACACACCTATAATCCCAGTATTTGGGAGGTTGAGACAGGAAGATCACAGGATCACCTCAGCAATGTAGCAAGACTCTCAGCAACATAGTGAGACCCTGTTTCAAAACAAAAAAATAAGCTAGTGATGGTGGCACACACTTGTAATCCCAGTACCTGGGAGGCTGCGACTGGAGGATCCGGGTTCGCAGCGAGCCTCAGCTACTTAGTGAGGCCCTCCGCAACTTAGTGAGACCCTGTTTCAAAATAAAGAATAAAAAAATAGGGTTGCGGATGTAGCTCGGAGGTAGAATGCCCCTGGGTTCAATCCCCAGTACCGCAAAAAAATAAAAATAAAAAATAAAATAAAATAAAATAAAATAAAAAGGGCGGGGGGTGAATATTGGCGGTAGAATATCCCTGGGTTCAATCCCAAGTGAAACACACACACACACACACACACACACACATGCACGTATATAGTGATGCAAACCTTAACCACTCCATTTAATTATGCAAATTCTCCTGCCTCAGCTCTCCAAATCTCCATCGTCCTGCTGTATATTTTTCTGTAACACTTATTATCTTGTGTAGTATATGATTTACTTATTTACTATGTACATTGTTTATTTTTATCTCCTCTCCTAGAATGTAAATTTCTCGACAGCAAGAATTTATTGTGCCTGACTCATGGGAGGCATTCAAGCACTATTTGCTGGTTGGTGAATTAAATATTGATGCTTAAGGAAAAGCGGTTGAGCAAAAGGATGGAGGAATGAGATTCTGAACAGTATTGGGGGCTGTCAGGGCTGAAGTAACAGTTCCTTCACATGACCAATTTTCTTTCAAACCATTGATTTTCTTTTCCCTGGACATAGAAGTGTCAGGTGTAGGATTATTTTCTGAGTTAAAAGTAGAGTAGGGAGTGGACCAAAGATATAAGAAAAATAAGGCTCCAAGGAGGTTCTTCTGAGAAAAAGCAAGAGGGGGTGGGCAGGTGCTTGGAGCTGCATTAAGTTTGGAGAACTAAAAATAGAGAGGAAGCCAAGGGACAGTGGAGGTTCCTGGACAGAAGAGTTCCCATAACTACTGCTAGGTCTCATGATCAGACTATCACAGTACCTCAATGGCACAGAAGAAGAGAATATTGCAGGACATGTGGGCAATATTTAGTAAGTGGTACCCTGATACACATACCTATACAAATAGAGAAATGTTTCCTAGCTCCTTCTTCTTCTTTTCATTATCATCCACTAAGAATACACCTTAGACATCCTTTTCATAATTGTGACCACCTCTACCCCTGGAAAATTCTAACATCATAGATACATGGTATATCTCTCCATGTGCTGGGTAAGATGACCTTTGGAGGATCACAAATAATTTTAATATCTTAGTGTTTTATTTCACCCACCAAAAGCAATTTTTGCTCCCCAGTTTAAAAAGCATGGTTAAGAGCTACAGATTTTAACACTGTAACATATGTTTTAATATATTTATAGACTGTATCCAGGTCTCTCGACCTCAACAATATGGATGGCTTTTAGTGTAATAATTCTTTTCTGTGGAGAATTTGCCCTTTGTATAGTAGGACACTGCACAATATCCCTGGCCCTTAAGTACTGAATGCTAGTAGAACCCTCTTCCCATCATGGTTGCCACAAATGTCCCATACACTGTCAACTGTCCCTTGTGGGACAAAGGGAAGACAAAGTGCCCCTGGAGGAGAATGCCCAGGTTAAAGAAATGGACATAGGGAATTTAATTATATTTCAAAGGATACAGTGAAATAAGAAAACTCTCCACTGTAGACTGGAATCTTTTCCACTGCCCAAAAATATTCCCCAGAAAGAACAATAAACACTCGACCATTTATAGCAAATATTTCAGAGAAATGATTTACTTATGAAATTATCATTTTCCAAAAAGCTAATAATGCTCAGTTTTATAACTCAAGTAAAAATGAATTCTCTTGCCATTCTCATAAATTTTATTCTGAATACCTGGCCTGGCTTTTATTAAAAAGGTCCTATGGTAATGAATAACTTTGAATGTTTTTACCACAGTCTTCCACTTATATAATGTCTTTAAAGTCATCTACATAAAACTTCCAGATTTAAATACACTAAATTCATTAAAATTAAACATTTTGCTCAGAGAAAGCAAATGTGCAAAAACAATGAGAATTTACAGTAGCTATAGTCTGTAAGAAAACAAATCTAGGAAGATAGCTAATGATTATTCATTGCTGCATCTTACAGTATAGATATTTTGTCATGTTTTATAATTATGTGTACCTTTGCAGTTAACTATCATTATCTCCATTTCACAGGTAGGAGAATCACTTTAGAGATGCTAGAATAAATTGCCTAAGTCTTGTCACACAGAAGGTGTGAGGGCCTTTACTGAATTCAGCCTTACTTAGCTCCAAAGTTTTTGTTCTGTCCATACCTGGCTTTTAGATTCACTTTTTTTCTTAAGTGTGTGTGTATATGTATTTATTTTTCACATTCTGATAAATTCCACAGGAGATGATGCAAAAGAATTCCATCTTATCTGTAAAGGATGTTTTGAAAAGCTGAAATATCCTTTCAACATAAGAGATGCAACTTTTATTGATGCTTTAGATGGATCCCTCTTGTGTTACAGCTACTAAAGCAAGCAAAAGGCAAAGACCAACCTTATCTCCATCAACAACAAATATCCAGGACAGTCTTTTATAACTTCTGGTGTTTAATACTAAGAGCAAAACAGGAGCTATGTCTTTCATAAGCTCTACAAGTCGAAAGAACCTTCAAAACCATGGAGAAGATTTTATTTAAGCAACCAACAACTAGATATCTTATGGCCACTATGTGCCCAGCATAAGCTCAAGGCCCCGTCCCAGCTCTTCAACCATCAGCCATGGACTACTGACCAACAAAATTCTCTTCCTGAGCTGCAAGTGAAGGGGACAGACTTCAACAGACCGCAAACTCAAAGGCCTTCACAGGCTACTTAAAACCTGAGAGAAGCTAGAAAATCAAGTCTTGTAAAAGATATCTATATCTATTTTTTTTTCTCTATAGAGAATGAGGTAGAGTTGAGGGTTTGGGCCTTTGGGTTGAATATGGGCAAAAGACCTCTGAATTAGTTATTTAGAAGGCCTCTTTCAAGTGGGGAATTCTATGATTTGAGATTTTTACCCTTAAGATGTTTGTGTCTTTACTGCAGGGATGAGATTAAAATTATATAAGTCTAAATTGTGTGCCCTGGCGTATGGTGTCCCCCAGGCTTGTTAGAAAGACACCACCTCCAAAACCACTAAACTGGAAACCTCCCAACAAAAAGATCTCCAGGTGATTCCTATATGCACTAAAGCTGAGAAGCCACGTCAACTATAGTGTTTTCCCAGGACGGACTGCCTACAACAAAATCACCCCAGTGGGCCACTTGATGAAGATGCAGGTACCAGGCCTACACCAACTCAAAACCTTTGATTATGAAGTCCAGAACCATCAATATTTATAAAGAGTCCTGATAGTGCTCACACTTAGGAAAATTTGAGAAACATCATTTAATATAGAGATCTGAGAGTCTCTTCATAACTTAGAGAAAGACACACTAAAGGCTACAAGTTTTAAAACAGAATATTGAATATTGGAATATTGCTTTCGAAGTTCAAGAGAACTGGGGCAAGTGAGAGCTAATTATCAACAACAAGCAATTAAGCAGAGGTTAGCTGTAGGGGAAGATGGTTGGCTGGATTGCTTAGATATCCTTTATCCCAGTAGTTAGCATGAAGGACTCCCTGGGGGATGATAAAAGACAGTTCTTCAACTTGAGACAAGGGAGATAGGACCACTGAAGGAAACCTTGCAGTAACCAAAGTTATATTTATCTTCCTGCCTAAGGCACTCACCAATTACATGTACTATAAATGCAAGTTGGCCTTCCTGCTGGAAAAGAAGGCACAGGGTTGAGGAATGCCCCGTACATTCTGGTTCATTAGAAAGGGATGAGTTCTTAGAAAAACTTGTGAGCAAAATCCCACAGCAAAGCAGGAAAAAAAAAAGCCCATAGGAAGGTGGTATGGAATTCAACAAGCATCAGAGCTCTGAGAGTGAGAAGACTATGACAAAGTGGGAAAGAAACTGTGCGTGTGCACTCCTCCAGTGCGGTCCATGAACCAGCAGCATCGCCTTGCCCTGGGAGCTGGTCAGGAATGCGGACAGGTAGACCCTCCATCAAAGACTTCTTGCAGGTAATCTGCAAGACCCCCAGGTGATCTACACGAGCATAGGATTTAAGAAGCACTGTACTACTTCAGTGGTTCTCAAATTGGTTGCACATAAAAATCACCTGGGAAGCTTTTAAAACTGTGAATGCCACAATATCACCTTCCCAGAATCGCTGGGAATGGGTGCCAGGTAGCAACATTTTTAAAAAGATCTCTAAATGTAGTCAAAATTGAAGACCACTGCTTTATATCCTTAGAGTGCTGAAGTTACAAGGGTGGCATAAGACCCTGGCATTTTTTAAAGAAGGTGACCACTGATCTTTTTAATTAAGCCATAGCATCCTAGTACCCCAAAACTTTAAAGTACTGGTAGATGAACAGAATTCTGTGTGCTGATTTGGTGAATTGCTGTTAAATACAGGGAAGGCACTGTATATTGACATATATTTGACAGCTAATAGAGAGGTTTGCTCTCGTCCTGCCCAAATGCATCAAGACTATCAGATACTCATCAATTCAGCTAATCCTCTGAGAATAAATGGAAAAGCATAACGAAGTCTTAAATACCCCTCTAATGGCTTAAGTATTTGTGAGAACAAGTGGTATTTGCATCTCTTCTTGCAGTTAAAGGTCATGACATTATAAGAGAACCAAGGATTTGAGATGTGAGTGTATTTTAATAATCAGATAATCCTGAGTCTAAGGTGAAAGGTCTTTGTTCAAATTCACAACACACATGTTTTAACTACTTCTGCAATGAACCTACACTGACACTTTTACATGCTGAAAGCATCCTTTAAATGTGTGAATTCTTATGGTAATTTTAGTGTCTTCCTATTGTAAAAGCAACCTAAAGTCAAAGACATGAGATCATAAAATAGACATTCAATAGGAGCTTTTAAAAGGAAATGTAGAGAAGGAGTGATAAAATGCTCAAATAAAACTATACAAGCGGATGTTATGAAGGTCACCACACATGGCCTCAAAAGAATATCTTAGAGGATGAATCCATAAATTTTCCATCATAACTAACTTGAAAGATTATAAGATACAATACTTAAAACAGGAGAATTAAAATGTATACAATACCAATAACCAATGAAATTAGATTGAAAACCTCATATGGTTAGTAAACAAATTCTCATTAGTTTCCCTAATAGATTAATTAGAGCTCTTGACTCATTACAGCAATGAGAAAGTGGGCCACTTTGTACAAAATGCTGCATGAGATGTCTAAAATAGTCACTAAAATCTGTAAACCTAAGGGTAGAACGTGGTAGAGCATGTGTATAAAGATAAAAACAGGAGGCTTAGTACATAGAAGATTGAGCAGAAACTTCTGTTCATCAACAAAAATTCATTGCACAATTATTTATTAAATACTGCTCTATACAGTGAGGCCACATACAGTTGAAGGGTGGATAACTAGTAATTTGTGTATATATTGCTTTCCTAATAGTAAAGAGAAAATGAACTCAGAGGTGATGCCAAGGAGAGAAGGAATCAACTAGCTGGCCGACCTCATCCAGCTAAGAGTAGAGCGTCTGATGAATGTCTCACATGCTCACCTGACACCCTCATCTCTCAGAAGCACCTCTGTCACGAGTCATTCTGACTGGGGGAAGAAATGATTGATTAAGGGAATCACTAAGACCTTGGGAGAAAATGACAACACAATTATACAGGATATTAAGTAGCAGTATATAATACCTATATTCTAACTCCCCAAATTCAGGAAAGTAAAGTTCAAAGATCTCAGAGAAAAAACAAGGAAAAATGTAAAGGAAAAGATTCAAGAACTTCTAGAATATATCTTCAGTACTCATGGGAATGTTCCTATCAAGAGATGCTGTGAATATCACAAAACTAAGTAAAAATGAATAGGACAAGATATCTAAATTTAACAGACTAAAATGCTAAAATAAGAAAACTAAAATTTGTTTTGTTATAATTTATTTATTATCATTATTACTATTGTTGACACTGGGGGTTGGACCCAGGGGCATTCTACCTCTGAGCTACACCCTAGCCATTATTATTATTATCATTATTATTATCATCATTATTATTATTATTATTATTCATTTTTAAAGCAGGGTCTCACTCAGTTGCTGAGGGTCTTGCTAAGTAGCTGAGGTTGGCCTCAAACCTATGATCTTCCTGTCTCAGCCTCCTCTCCTGAGTACTGGGATTACAGGCATGCACCACCACACCTGTCTAAAAAACCTAAAATTTGATGGAGGAAAAATACCTAGCAAAAAAGAAAAAAACAGTTCATGGGATATTAGAGATGATAATGTACATGTGGGGAAAACAACAAGCAAGTGATTCTTTAGAGATTCTGTATATTGTGACCAAACTGTCCTTAAATGTAAAGATGGTAAGTAGTATACCTGATTGATTATGTGTGTGTGTGTGTGTGTGTGTGTGTGTGTGTGTGTGTGCGCCAAACACACAAGGCTGGGGATCAAGCCCAAGGCCTTGCATCTAAGGCAAGCGCACTACCACTGGGCCATATCCCCAGCCTCCTGACCATTATTCTTGAGGGGCTTGCCATATCAAAGCCATTTCCCTCCACAACCTATGGATATTTGTCTTTCCCTAGATATGCTGTGACTTCAACTCCATTCTCTTTAAAAAAAAGAGAAATTGGAGCCTGTTGCACTTCACTATGAGATGTACCTTCATCTAACATGTTTAATAATCTTTTTTAAAGCAGAGTCTCTTCTTAACTATCCATACTTTAATTAACTTGCAAGAGCCAATCTACCATTAGTTCCACCACCACCCCCAAGAGGCTTTTATATGCACTTTAGAAAATATTTTGGGAAATGTTTAGACTCAGAGTTACTGTAAGAGATGGATGAAACCTGGCATTTTAAATTCAGGTACAATTGAAATATGAAAATAGATTGAACTTATATTAACTTCTAAAAGTTGAGTGGATAGAGTGAGTTTTTACAGCTTTCATTTGAAAGGGATAACACATTGAGTTGTCATTCCTCAAAATTACTCACTCAGCTGTCTGTGGCCATTCATATGATTTGGCAATACATATTGAGCCATCTAAATTTTAATATTCTTTAAAGTGTGACACTTCATATTCAGGTTAAAATAGCCATTTTTTATCCCAGTTTAATAGTAAGAGGTTAAAAAAAGTTCTCTGAAATATGCAGAGTTCTGCTCACAGTAGTGGTAAGTGAAATACCAGTTCTTAGACACTATAGATCAGTTCCTGAAATGAAGATCATAATGAATGGTAAACAGCATTTAGTCACGGATGGACTTCCGTAGTGTCCAATGACACTTGGAAAATCTTTTAATCTTATTTTCAATCATGTATTCCTAAATTCCAAAAACAGTCAACCTGAACTTCAAAAAGTAGTAGGCTGATCAATGTTCTTTTTGAATAATTTAATAATTGATTTGGCAAACAAAGTCAATCTCTAAACCAACTAAATCCAACACTTCGTATTACTGCTGGCAAAAAAAATGTCTAATAATCTTCCTAGAGAACTTTTAGAGGAAATAAGATGCTTAAGAATATCTGAAACAGCAAGAAGAAAAGGAATGACCTCATCCACATAAAGTTTATTTTGGATTCCGCCTGGGGGGAATGTTCTTTTCAAAGCTGAACATTTATACTCTCTATTTACAATAAATCCTGTATATTGAACAATAATTTTCAAAAGTAAGTCATGAGTAAAACCTTAAAAGATGTTTTAAGCTGGGAGTGGTGGTGCACGCTTGTAATCCCAGTACTTGGGAGGCTGAGACCGGAGGTTCTGGGTTCGCGGCCAGCCTTGGCTACTTAGTGAGGCCCTCCGCAACTTAGTGAGACCCTGTTTCAAAATAAAGAATAAAAAATAGGGCTGGGGGTGTACCTCAGAGGTAGAATGCCCCTGGGTTCAATCCCCAGTACCGCAAAAAAAGATGTTTTAAGAAAAATAAAATTAATGTGTATATACCCCATTCTTAGATTTATATGTAAATCTAAGTGGAAGACAATTTAAATGTCGGGGGAAGGAGAGATCAACCTAATTTTGACAAAGACTTTTTTCTCCAAGATTAAACAATACTAAGCAACTAAAAACATTTTAACTCATAAAATACAAAATGTAAGTAAAGGGAACACCTACAAGATAGCTCTAATCAACTCCTTCCTGGAAAGACCTGGGGGCAAGGTCGTCAAATACTGTTTTTTCCAAAAGAAATCTCAAACTTTGAATAAATTCTTCTGATTTTCCAATTTTGCAGTTCTGGGAGTCATGGGACTGTCCTGGGTACATGCTGGGACGGCACCACCTGGCCCCCTAGTGGCTGGACAGGGCCATGTAGTCAGCTCTGCTCAATGCCATGCAAGCCAGGTTTTAACAGTGAGAGTAAGACCCTCCTAAGTTTTCCTCTCTGCTATAGCTGCTAATATATCCCCGAAAGCTACTGTTTTATCAAGCCAGGTCCAGCGTGAAGACAATCCAGAGCAATTTCTCTCTCATGATATACTTGTCACATTAGTGAGAAATAAAACTTTATTTTTAGTTGCGGAGATGGGGATGGGGGCCATAGAAGGGGTGCCATTATTGTAAAAAGGTTATCCTGGCTGCTACAGCTAATAATTCAGTTAGAAATACAAGTATAATACTATGTGGGCTAACACAAAGTCACACACTAATATGGATTTGAATTTTCCCTGGACCATCAGTTTGCAGCCTAAATCACACCAAGAGCGCTTACTATGAGAGCTCCTGTACATAGCATTCAATAAAAAAAGTAAAATCCCAGATTGCCACATAGAGCATATAATCCTGGCATCAATTTTTAAAGAAGGAGGAAGAAGAAAAAGAGAAGGGAGAGGAGAAGAAGGTAAAGAAAGAACAGGAAGAATAACAGAATAACAAACAGAAGGAAACAAAGTGAGCAAAATTAAGAACGAGCTATGGCGGTCAAAACTGGGTAATAGTCTTCAACAGTCAAGTCTGTTCAGAAGTTCATCGTGGACACCTGTCTTACTTTCCAAATTCCCTTTCTACATGTACCTAGAGCCTTTTTAAGGCCTTCTTGATCTCTTCATAGCTTGGCTTGGAAGCCTTTCTGACCCTGCACTCAATGTGCTAGGCTCAGTTCCTCTCGAGAAAGCCATTTGGCTCTTTACAAGAACTTTATTTTGTTTAATGTCTTCATTGCTATCAATATATTGTTCCTCATTACTATAATATATTCATCTTTAAAATACAGACTGTATAAATTCTTCACTTGGAGAGATAGAAGTCTGTAGCTTAGGATCTCTGGGTTCAGATTCTGAAGCAAGACTGAGTTCAAATAATTGGACAAACAATAACAGTTTACTTTGCCTTCGTTTTCTCAACTGCAAATTAAGGATAATAAGAATATCCTATCAGGTTCTCTTAAGTACTTTGAACGGTGCTTGACACATGGTAACTGCAATGTATGTAAGTGTTTGTTAAATAAGTGAGCAAATAATTATACATATGTTGAGAATATTAGGATTCAGATTGATGAGAAATATCACCTGGGAGTTGGCAGGGCAGGGGTTGGAGTGGGGCTGGAGTAGCTGCCAACATCCTCAGGTCCCATAGTAAACTTCTTTCATGCCTGATATTTAACATCTCATTATCATAAACAGTAAGAATCAAGGTTGCTGCTGCTGTTTAATCTTCGTGAATATCCCTGTATCAAGCTGACATGATTGGTGGTAAGAAATGAATTGCTGACAACCATTTTTGTTATCTTACAACAGGTAGGAAACAGCATTTAGCAATAATACATCAAAAGAAAGAGAAAACCTACTCAGAAGCTAAATAAGACATCTGTGTCTCGCTCTTGTCAATATACATGAAAAGCTCCAACCCAAGTCTTTGAAAGCCTCGTCTCAGAGCTCAAACTCCAGTGCAAAGGGAGAATGTGTCATTTTAATAAGTCTTTGCTCTTAACTTAGAAAATGACTTGGCTTTTCAGTTTATCTCTTTTTATATAGTCATACATAAAATTTATGGGATGCATTCCATCAAAAGACTGCTACCTCATAAAATATCTTTCCCAGTGTGTTGTGTATTCATACATTTTGCCATAAAAGTACTAGTACACATTGGCTCTTTTTTCTACACCCAATTGTATTTGCAGACATCCTTTAGACAACCAACAAAAAGCAGTGGAAGCAGCTGCTGCTGTGCCCCTCACCCTCCACCAGCCCTTTTGGTTCTGCTGTGCGGCTTGCTGTGGTCGTTTTCATACTGTGATAACCTATACAGGGCGGTTCGCAAACCTTGATTTTCAATCCTACCTTCTCCTGGTTCCCTCCTTTTCAAGCAGTGCATGGAGAGGTATACAACAGAACTTGGAGGAATAACTGCTTTTTCTAACAGATTTAGAAAGGTCTTTTTGGTTTTTCTAAGCTTAAGAATATCTGGATAGTAATCTCAAGGAATGTTTACAAATAATGAAGGAAACAATTCTCAAGCCACATGTAAAAACTTTCAGAATTTGAAATTGCTTCAAATATTCAAAAAGGAAATCTCTGAAACGAATTACAAACTAGTCATCTGGTATGTTATCTATCAGTGAATCTCATTCATCTCCTGGAATAAACAATGTCTCATTATGCAAGTTACTTCTTTATATCTTTTGCTTTCATTTCCTTCAGACTTGACCTTATTGGCAATGTCTGAGGGGATTTGTACAATTGAAAATCTATTCATATTTCTTCAGCACACTGTATTTGAAACTAAAACCAATTCTGTGTGATAACTACTTCCAATCCTCACAACCCCAAAGTTATCTCTTTTTGCTTTATGAAACAGATTTTCAAATATCTATAAACTATAAATTCCTCAGAGATAAAAAGCACAGAAAGTGTAGCTTTTTGATGATAAACTCAAAATTAATCACCAATAGAAATTTTATTTTGTCTATTTGGAACACTATGAAATATTAAAAAGCCGCATGTTAATCTATTACCAAATAAAAGGAATTTTGAAGCTACAAAAGTCAAATGACAAGGAAAAGCATCCCAAAATTTGTTGATTGAGTAAGAAATTAGAATCAGCTGTAGTTTTGAAACAAGACATCATCGATCTTTGAAGTAGAATTTCACACTTTATATAGACAGCAAGTTTCTTTTGCCTGGCATGCACTCACTCTCCCTTTCAGTGCTCAACAAGGCAGCCCTATTCACTCTTCCTCCAGGCAGCAAGTACGTTCATTTGAATGAGAGGAATGAGAAGTCCCACGGGAGTACTAAAATAAAAGCTATTTTCCCTGCAACTGAAGCAGATGTTTAAAGAAGTGATTCTCAAACTCTGTGTGGGAAAAGAAGTGTGCAAGCATAGAATTACCATTTTACACCCAAACCCCTTCCTTTAAAAAAGTCTAGTAAATTCAAACATTCAAAAGGAGAATCAGAAGGAATGTACAGAAAGCTTGTAAAACTACTTGGACTTTTCTTTAGTGGTTAAACAATAGCTATTACAAAGGCAAATGTTGCATTTCCCATTATAGCTATTTGCAAAGAAAATCACCTGCAGGGCTGCAAAGAAAAATAAGCATGAAGACTAGGGACACAGACATCCTTCACAAGCCATAGAGTGAGTTCAAGCCTGTGGCCTTTGGAGATCAGTCTAAGAAGCCATCCTTGTCAAATCTGAGGCAAAATAGCAAGAAAAACTGTGAGAACCAGGAAGGAAAGCAAGGTAGCAGCTGGCAGGAAAACAGGTGTAAGAAAAGGCCACTGGAACAGGAGGACCACCGGCATTGCATATCAAGTACTTAATATTGTCTGTCCCTTGCTTGCTCTTGAGTCAGATGAAACAGAGAATCTGAATCACAAGATCTGAGGGTTCCCAGAATATTTGCTGCCTACAGAATTCATGCATTCATTCAATATATTATTCAGTGCCTACTACACCAAGGTACGGAGTGCTGAGATGAGAAAGGTAAAACAGATGTGGTTCTATACATCAAAGAACTAACAATGAACTGAGTCAGACCAGTAAAGGGACACTTCAAATACATCCCAGTGATATTATGGCAAAGGAAAGCACAAGGCGCTTCAAGAGTCCATATCAAACTGAGAATAGAGAAAATCTTCCCAAACCATGGAGACATCTTGAAGAACTAAAGATGATTGTACGTTTTAACATATATGTTTATTTACTTGATAATCAAGCAAAGAATTACAGTAGAATTTAGCCAGACCACAAAAGAACCTAAAGACATGACAGTCTAGGTAGATGTAACTGATATGAAGATAGGAAGGAGAGAATACCCATAGCTTATCTGAAGATGTCTACAGATTTTAGTGTGTCTGTACTCAGGATGGAAACAGTCAAAGAGAAAGCTTGAGAGATCGTTAGGGTAGAACTGTGAAAGATTTGGAACACCAAAACCAGGAGTTTGCATTTGAGAGAATTTAGGCAGAGGAGTGATACCCTTTGATTTCTGCTTGAGAGCAGACCTTCTGGCAGCCTCAGGAAGCATAGATAGAGGGGAGAGGGGTGATGTGTAGAGGTGACTGCACAGAGACTTAGCTTCAACTAAGGCCATGGCTGTGAGAGTGGCAATGGAGGGACAGAGTCATGATATGTTTAGGGACTGAATCAGTAAATGTAGTGACGGATTGTATAAGGGACTCAATAAATTTAGTGATGGATTGTATAAGGGATTCAATCAATAAATTTAGTGATGGATTGTATAAGCCTCACATGGCTATTGGATTTCTTATTAGGATGTGTCATTTGCCCTGTTAGAATATAGAGGAGGAGGAACAAACTGGAATGGAAAGGGATAAAAGATTGATTTAGAAGTCCCTGTGAGATATTCAAAAAGACCCATCTGGTATCAAGCATATGGATATGGAGATTAAAGGCCCGCGAAGCAGTCTGGATTACAGCATGGATGAACCCGAAAACACTGCTAAATGGAAAAGGACAGCTGCGTATTATTTGATTCCATTTACATGAAATGTCTAGAATAGCCAAATCTATAGAGATAGAAAGCCATTAAGTGAGTGCCCAGTGCTGGGTGGGGGATGGAGGAAACAGGTGGGGATGGTTAAAGGGTTTCCTTTTTGAGTTATGAAAATATTCTGAAATTCCTTATAGTGGTGTCGCCACAATGACGTGACTATACTAAAAGCTACCAAATTGTGCACTTTCAATGAGTGGTATGGTATGCAAATTATATCTCAATAAAGCTGTTATAAATCATGGGAAAGGAAACTTGAAAACAACGATAATAAGCAAATGAGCTTCTAGAATATTAAAATCTCTCCAAAATTTTATCTAAAGAAAGGTAAATCTTTCCACTGCAGTAACATTTGAAGACATCAGTGGTAGGTAAAGAAGTCTAGTCAGTCTAATAAGATTCCCCACTGTCTGGCGGAAATAAAGGTCAAAAGGTAGCCAAGGAGGCCACTTTCAACTGAATTTGAGTGGTCAAATAACATTTTTAACCAATTTTTGTCATTTCATGTGCAAATCTGAAACATTCCGTGAGGAAGGTCTTTGCATTCTTGTAGATATTGTTGAGGTGAAGAAAACCCACCACGGAGACTACGCGTTGTTTAGGTTCTCCTGGTGCAGCCCCTTCCTTCACCACTCTAAGTGCTGCTGTAAAGAATGGAAAAGGGGAACCGATTCAGAGCTGGATATGCCTAGTTACATATTTACTTCCCCAAGTTTTCCACAAGGAAATTATGTCCAGTTTAACAGAGTTGCCACTCAAAAAGTGTTTTCGTCTTTGGCTCTGTCCAGTTGCTTCACTCTTCGCCCCGAGGGACCTTTCTGCTTCTCTCCTGTTATTTTATTTCATTATTTTATTGATATTGGGGATTGAACCCAGGGGCATTCTACCTCTGAGCTACACTTCCAGCCTATTTTTTTTATTTTGAAACAGGGTCTTGCTGAGTTGATGAGGGCCTCACTAAATTGCTGAGGCTGGCCTCGAACCTGCGATCCTCCTGTCTCAGTCACATCTTTATACCTTTACTCCTGATTAGCTCTCCTCCACCCCTTCTCCTGGCCCCTCAATATTCTCCAGTTCTTACAAAGTCAGGCAAAAATTTCTTCTCTAGACTCCTGATGCATTTACAGGTAGAGTCTCACAGCTTGATGCTCTCTAACTTAACCAAGAAGGAAGTGGCTGGAGCAGAGAAGATGTTTCTACAAGCTCTTCATGGTATCTTCCACAACGTTGCCAAAGTAATATATTACAGACCTGATGTCTGCATAAAACCAACAAATATTTAAGAACAATTGTTTCTTATATATGTTAAAATAATCTACAAATGTAAGGATGCATTATTTCTCTGTATTTAATAAATTTATCCAAGTTTTGTATATACTAATTAGTTTTCATCACTTAAAAGTCCTCTGAGGTGGTTACTCTTATATCTCCCCTTTGCAGGTAAAAAAACTAAGTAATTTGTCCTAGTTCACAAAAATTTCCCCACATTAAATACAATAAATCTGTTAGAATATTTTTTGTGCTCCAGTTGATCAAAAGACTCTAATGAAGTATTGGAAGACAGAAAGGCTCAGTCGGTAAGACCTGTTTAAATTTTAAGCTCTCAGAATCACAGTATACTCAAATATACAATGAATCCAATAATAGCTGAGTCCTGATTCACAGGGGTGTGAGAAATTAATACCAGTGAAAGTTACCAGCCAGAGCAGGAAAATAACTATTTGGTTGTCAATCCTACTTGAATTATAAATATTTCCTTTAGTCTATCATTACTTTTGGAAGGAACCATATCATCAATTCCAGAGGAGTAATGGAATTTCCAGGATATTAGTTTAAATAGATATGCACTTATAAGCTTTTCTTCGAATCACTGATGAGAGCATCCCAATAATTCCATCCTGTTCTTATCAAAGACCAAGCTGTATATTCCACTGGTCTCATTAGAGATGTTCCATGCTAGCTCCTAAAGGAAGAGTAGATTTCAATTTATTCAGCAAGTAATTCAAAAATGGGAACCTGAGAACGACAAGGTAAAGTAAAACACGTGAAAGTTATTTTGAGAGCACATGGGTTTGTGTGTTGTGTGTGTGCCAGTGCACACTCAGTAGTGATGAGGGACAGATGAAGAAAGATGAAGGAATAAAGCTGTTAGCTGCAATAACTCTTTAAGGCACTTCTCTTTGGCACTGCATTCTTCTATTTATAGGAAATATTCTTCACCACCTAATTTCTATAGTATCTCCTAGAGAGACTACAAACAGCTGGGCATGGTGGAACACACCTGTAATCTCAGTACTTGGGAGACTGAGACAGGAGAATTACAGGTTCAAGACCAGCCTCAGCAACTTAGCAAGACTCTCGGCAAGTTAGTGAGAACCTGTTTCAAAATAAAAAATAAAATGGTCTGAGGGTGTTGCTAAGGGGTAGAACTCCCCTGGGTTTAATACCCAATACCAAACACACAAAAAAAAAACTACAATCTACAATCTGGTTCAAGTACGTCACTTTTTTTCTTTTTGCGGTACCGGGGATTGAACCCAGGGGCGTTCTACCTCCGCGCTACAACCCCCGGCCTTATTTTTTTAGGGCTTTATTTTGAAACCGGGTCTCACGAAGTTGCAGAGGGCCTCACTAGGTAGAGAGAGAGAGAGAGAGAGAGAGAGACAGGGAGAGAGAGAGAGAGAGAGAGAGAGAGAGAGCTGAGGCTGGCCGTGAACTCGGATCCTCCAGTCTCCGCCTCCCAAAGTACTGGGATTACAAGCGTGCGCCACCACGCCCGGCTTACGTCACTGTTTTCTTAGGGGCCAGAACAATTATGTCGATGATATAATATAATAAAGTTCTGTTTTCACTGTATGTTTGATAAATACTTATCAGTCAACTATGAGGCCACTGCATAACAGCACTATGAGGATATCAGTGCACATGGGAGAGCTTGCTTACTCCATGGAGCCTGTGCTTGAGAAAAGAATCAGGTGACCATGTAATTCATCATCCAAGATAGACACTTTGAAAGAGAAAACAGGCTCTATTAATAATTAAACTTAGACATTATGCTCCAGGGAGGCAAGATAAAATATATATTCATCAATTAACCTAAAATAAATAATTACAATAAATTTTACACAAAAAGATAACAAAATCATGGTATGATCATAAAAAATGTGCATTTGCATGAGTCATTTTAAACTTTTGCCTCCCTGTATGAAGCTTTTATAGGTCCTATGACTTCTGTCTTCATTAATCATAGGAAGAGTTCACTGCAGTCATTTGAATATCCTGTCCAATACAATAATTACAATTCCAAACTGCATCTCCCTCATGGCAGTTGTTCTCATTTGGGGAATGAGGTGGCAAAAGAGGGTGGGCATTGTGCCCTCAGTGCCTTCCAGGAACGTTTGGAGACATTTTTGTCACAGTTTGGGTGAAGGATGCCACTTGTATCTAGTGAATTGATACCAGGAACACTGCAAATCATCCTACAATGTACAGGACAGCCACCCACAATCCTGGACAAAGAACGAGCTGCTCCAACAGCTCCACAGTACTGAGCTTGATAAACCTACCTTAAAAAACAGTTCTCTCGAATTGGAGTTTCCTTTAGACCTGAACGTGTGCAGAGGTGATCGGGTAAAGACAGGATTCTTCCTTTCCCTTAGCTTCATTCCTCGACCACACTTAGCTATAGTTTCTGATCCTCTTATTTGGGCCCAGAAGAATAAAGGATTAGGGATCAAGGGTATTTTCTTACAGTTGTAAGTTATAATCTGGAATCTCTCTTTGGGGTGTAGCGGACACAATTGCTGTAGGCATTGCTCTTGGAGGCTGTGTTATTTTAAATAATGAAGGAATAATTAACAGCATGCCATGCTTCTCTTGGGCTAAAGGTTGAGAAGTGTTGATTAAACAGCAAAAAACAGTTCTTTATGACCCAAGTTGGAACTGCATAAAGAGTGAGAGTTGTGAGCAGAAGCCAAATTAAAGAATAAATGGTAGATACAATATTGGCAAAGTGACTCTATGGGCTCCTTTTCTTTCCCCTTCTTTCTCTCTATTTCTTTTTTGTTTATTTGGTTGTTGTTGTTGTTGTTACAGTTGGTTGTTGTTTTGTACTAGCGACTGAACCCAGAAGCATTCTACCTCCAACTATACCTCCAGATCTTTTTCTTAATTTAATTTTTATTTTGAAAGAGGGTCTCATTAACTTGCTGAGGGTGTTGCTAAGGCTGGCCTAGAGTCTGCAATCCTTCTGTCTCAGCCTCCCAAGTGTAAGGATTACAGGCATGTATCTT
>PVJS01018887.1:0-34335 GCA_004027185.1 Glis glis | reverse complement strand
CCCCGTTACCGCAAAAAAAAAAAAAAAAAAAAGCTAGGGTGGTGGTGCAGGCTTGTAATTCCTGTACTTGGGAGGCTGAGACAGAAGGATCATAGGTTCATGGCCAGCCTCAGCAACTTAGTGAGGCCCCCTGCAACTTAGCGAAGCCCTATTTCAAAATAAAAAAATAAAATAGGTCTGGTGGTGTGCAGCTCAGATGTAGAATGCCCCTGGGTTCTATTCCCAGTAACACACACACACACACACACACATACACACACACACACACAATTAAAAAATAAAATAGGGCTGGGAGTTCAGAGATAGTGCCCCAGGGTTCAACCCCCAGTATGAAAAAAAAAAAAAAAGAATCTGTGTTCTAGCCAAATGTATGGTTGTCCCTTCTTTGCTGCAGAAGAGCCCACGAACATGCAGATTCCCCAGAACATTCTGTCCCCTAAAGTCATGAGATAGATCATCCTGGTTTGGAAAGCATTCATAGGAAAGAAACTTAGAAAGTTTGATTATGAATATGAATTAACTGCACAGATCATAATTTAAATTAATTAAGCTGATCCACTGAGTAACTGTTGAGATTATTCCTCTGAATTAGAATAATGTCAGCAAAAATGGGGATTTGACATTGACATATTCTTTCCTGTTAACATATCCACCTTTCTCTTTCTTTCTCTCTCTCTCTCTCTCTCTCTCCTTCCTTCTTTCTCTCTCTCTCTCTTTTTCTCTTTGGTAGTACTGGAGACTGGGTACCAAGGGCATTTTACCTCTGAGATACACCCCCAACCCCACCTTTTTTTAGAAATAGAGAAACAGGGTCTTGCTAAGTTACGTGTACTAACCTTGGACCTGCAATCCTCCTGTCTCAGCCTCCTAAGTACTGGAATTACTGGCATGTGCTACTGCATGCAGATAAAGATCCACTTTTCCCTCCCTCCCTCCCTCCCTCCCTCCCTCCCTCCCTGCCTGCCTCCCTCCTCCTTTCTTCATCCCTTTCTTTTTTTACAATGCTTTCCTTTAAAAAATTATGAAGAAGCCTGGCATGGTGGTGCACGCTTGTAATCCCAGTACTTAGGAGGCTGAAACTAGAGGATCCGGGTTCATGGCAAGCCTCAGCTACTTAGTGAGGCCTCTGCAACTTAGTGAGACCCTGTTTCAAAATAAAGAATAAAAACTAGGGCTAGGGGTATAGCTCGGAGTTAGAATGTCCCTGGGTTCAATCCCCAGTACCAAAAAAAGATAAAAAAATTATGAAGTGCATCATAATTCACTTAAGTGAATTAAATGTATATGTCCAGTTTAAAGATCAATAGTCCAATGAATACCCATGTTCTCACTGCTCAGGGTGAGAAACAAATATTACAAGGGTCTCAGTGCTCCTTGTGAGTCCTTCTACAATTCTCCCTCCTCCACAGAGACAAGGTCTGCCTGTCTTCTATGTTCGCTGTCCTCTAGTCTTCTTTATAATTCTGAATGTCTCTGCCATATATTGTTTTCTTTCATAAAGCTGAGTAACATGCACAAAACTGGATCAGTTAGGAGAGCATATAGTTGCTACTTTAGGTGAAGGCTCCCAGGAGGAGGTAAGATGACAGAGGCTCTGGGTCAGAAGTGACTTATTTTCCCTGAAAGCTTATAGGACAAGGTCACAAGTGAGTCTATGGGAAATAGGACTCATCAAAATTGGGGTACCTGTCAGGGATATGGTCCAGGATTTGGATGACACATCACTCTGCCACGGTGCTGGTGAGGTGGCTGTGAGATGCCCAGCGGGTCGTCGTCAGGGAGAGTGGGCTGCTCTGCATTTTGATCCAGAATTCCCACAGCCTACTTCTGGCTCTCAGGAAGGGGTCAGAACAAAACATTTTTGTGGGAGTGGAATAAATCTCTTCAGATAATCCAGACAGAAGGGTAAGAGTGGGAACTTCATCAACACATGGTCAGCAAGAGCTTTTTGGAGATGCTTCAGAACCAGCTAAAGGTTTACTGTCCCCCAGACTGGCTGTGGGGAGGAGCCTCCCTGAAAGAAGCAAGGAAAGGCCTTTGGCACCTGCAGCGACAGATTGGGACAAAAGTGATGTGAAAGATTAGGTCCCAGGCCAGGTGCAAGGGACAAAGCAAAGATAAATGAGACGTGAGGAATTAGAAGAGTGACTATAACACAGTGTGGGAAGAGAAACAAGAAAGAAGGGAATGGTTTAAAGGGATGTTCAGAGCAGGAGAGATGCCCTCCTCCAGCTGAGGGCAGGGCCTAAAAGAGGCTCCATAGTCAGATGCCCCTTGAGCTAAGATTTGAAAGTTGGCTGGGATATGAGTACATAGAAGAGTGGACTGGGGAGACCCCACAGCAAACTGGCCATCTGAACACCCTGAATGGAAAAACAGGCCAACGAGGAGAACTGGAACCCAAGGTGTGGGATGTGCATGTGTATGTGTGCTTGTGTTTGTGTGTGTGTTGTTTTCTTCATTCCTTTATTAGACGGAAGAGCAGAAAATGTATTTGAGATCATCGTTTCATTTCTCTGAAGAACCTGTCAATTTGGGGGCATTTGGGGAGGGATTTAAGACAGAGCCACAGCCACATGCTAACACATGTCCAACTATGACATATCTGGGACAATGGCCAGGCTCTTGGCATCTATGCATTTACAAATATCTGCAATCCACTGCTACAGCCTCAGTCCTGCCTTGGAAATTGGTCTGCTTTCCCTGACTCATGGAGCCATCCATCTGTAGCAGAACACCCATGTGATGAGACTCCCACCCAGCTTCATCAAAGGTGCCTCTGTTGGGCCTTATTTATAGACAGAAAATTAGTAGGTCACTAGAAGGGTTTGGCTGCTGTCTTTATACCTATGCACTAAGTAACTTTTTTATTTTATGTTAGATTTTACAGAGAATGTCAGTGTTCCTTCCAGGTCACCTGCAGCTGGGATGGACGATCCCGGGAACAGTGGCGGTGGCAGTTGAAAGCTTACTGGAGCCCTGCGTGGTGCTCAGTGTATGTGTGGTGTGTCTCCTTTAATCTTGGTAACAATCCAGAGAGGTGATCATGTACTGTATATTTCAAAAAAGCTGGACAAAGGGATTTTTGAATGTTTTTGCCACAAAGAAATAATTCATGATAGAAGAGGTAGATATGCTCACCCTGATTTGAACATGACACAGTGCAAACATGCCGAAATATCACTTGGTAGCCCATCGATATATACAATTTTATGTGTCAATTAATTTTTTTTAATTTCAGAAAGGTAGTTATTAAGATAATGCTCACTTTCCAAATAAAGAAACTGAGCCTCCAAGAGGTTAAGTAACTGGCCCAAGTTCACACAGTTGGTAAGTTGAAGTTTGTGTTCTTAACTGGATGTTTTCCAGGGATCAAGTCTACATTATCTGATGGGAAGAGAAATAAAGAGCTTATAGCACAAGGGGTGAACTTTTGGGCCAGTGGGAATAATAATAAAAATTTAGTCAGCATTTATTGAGTGCTTACTACGTACCTGGCACTATTCTAAGCACTTTTATGTGCATTGACTTGAGATGAAATAAAACCCAAATACACAGAGTTGGCACCTGAGAGACCAAGCCTGAGGCTTTTGGAAAGACTTAGAAATACCCTCTGTCCACATCAAGCAGACAAGAATAATTCCCAGCTGCAGTGTAAAAGCTCCCTCTGGTCAGAGACATCCATTCATTCAGAAGGCATTTAGGGGACTACCTGTTGTCACACAAGCTCTGTTCTGGGCACTGAGGACATCTTTAAACAGGACAGATTTCAGGAAAAGGAGAAAGTGCAGAAGCAGAAAAAGAAATAAAGAAGTATTCAAAAGTGTCTATATTTTTTACTCTCTCGTTGACACTGCCAGAAAAGGAAAAGATGAATTCTTGCTACCAGGTACTACAAAACTGTGCCCCTGCCTACTTTCATTTCAGCAAGCTTTTTAGTTGAAGTGCCAGAGACCATGTGCACAGGCACAGGCCCAAAGATGTAGAAGACAGGCTTCTACGCTTAAGGCATGCAATGTGGGAGAGGACAGGTAAGTGGATAATTATATTACCGGTGACTCTTGCTATGACTGAGGTGTGAACAAAACGCCACAGGAGCAGAGAAGAGTGACTAATTCTCCCTGCAGGTATCTTATAACATTGAACGGAGGAGGGGGCATTTCAGTTGGGTCTGAGGGAGGAGTAGGAGATTGCCAGGTGGAGATGGGGAGAAAAGACATCTAGGGAGTAGTTTGTGGACAGGATGATCAAGTTGCAGATACTAAGTTCTGAAATGCAGACTGTGCACGGACAGCCTGGCACACTCAGACAGAGGTGAGGGTGGGGGAGTCCACAAGGATTCATGATTTGTTGAGAAGGAGGACTGAGGCTTGTACTGCTACCAGTTTGCATGACTGAGTTGATAAGCATCTCTGTTTCTCTATGTAAAAATCACCCAGATGCACCACAGTTTTTCCAGTCTATGTTTAACTTAAGGTGTCAAAAAGGAGTGAAGTACTGTGGTACACATTTGGGGAGGGGTGTGTGTGTGTGTGTGTGTGTGTGTGTGTGTGTGTGCGTGTTAAGTGACACAACCCATATGGAAGGCAGATTAGCAACATTGATCACAATTACAAATGCATATAGTTCACGACCCAGCAATTTCACTTCTAGAAATTTATGCTCAGATGCATGTATTCATGTGGGAAATAACTTATGTACCAGTGTTCATCACATCATTGTAATAGCAAAATTTTGGAAACCAAATGTTCAAAGGAAGATTCGTTAAATAAATTATGATCCTTCATTTGTTTCAGGCTCTCTCTGAATTCTTTTCGGAAATCCTGTATCATTTCTACTATTAAAGTTCTGAATTGTCCTTCTGGCAATCTTTACACTTCTGAGTTGGCAGGTTCTGTTGTTGTGGGATTGTGGGAGCTCATTCTTTCTTTGCTATTCTTCCTTTTCATGATTTCAGGTTTCTTATGTTTATACCTTTGTTGCTTTTGGTAGCTCTCTCTCTCTCTCTCACTCTGTAGGTTTCCTATGTCTAATCTCTATCCCTTTATAGTTTCTTATCCTGGAGGTAGATAGTTGCTACTAGGTGAGCCTTAAAGGTGAATAGCCTTTACTGAATGGTTAGTCTCACTTGCTCAGTATAATGTCCATTTGCAGGCCCAGTTCTTGGTCTCCTTCAGTGATTGGGACCCTGGCTTGGTGCCTCTCACTACCTGTGCAGGTGACCAGTGCCACTATTGCCCCTTTCACTGCAAGCATGGGTCTCTGTGTTCTCCACTTGGGCTGTCCCTATGTCTCTCTCTGTCTACACCTATGGCAGGTGTCACCGGTAGGGAGCCTGGGGCTTGTGTCTCTCTTTGCCTACAGAAGTGGCAGATGTCGCTTCGACCTAATTCTGTGCAAACACAGAACTCCACATTTTCCATAGAAAGGGCTGGTTTGGTCCAATTTTCCCCCAGGTACCACAACTGTATGTCCTATGGAGATCCCTGGGGACTCTATAAGGGTGCTGTGACCCACAGGCTGCAAGTCTGTCCCACCCAAATGTCACCAGGGACTGTCTGCTTATCAATGCATCTACTGCGCCCCACAGCAAACCCCACTCCCACCTCCACCAGGGCAATCCGCACAGTCTCAGACCCTATGAGTCACTGCGGCCGTGCTGGGTGGTCTCTCCCTGGGGCGGCTCGTTGACTTATGGACTCATTGAGCGCTGCTCTTAATCTCTAGGGGAGGGGGTGGGCTCAGCCACTGCCGCAGGTTCTGGTCAGGCCTCCGGGCACTGGGGACTCTGCCGAGCATGGATCAAACTGCTGCTCGCTTTTGTCGCTGATGCTCTGCAGTTGCTGGTTTTACAACAGGTCTTTGGCTTCTTCATTGGTGGCCTGTAGAAGCCGCAATGCCGGTAGCAGCCGGCGTGATCTGACCAAGATGGTACCACTGCCGCTTCTCCTGGCTTTTCTTAATACAACCTCATCAGAGAACAAGCTAGAAGCCTGGCAGAATCTATGTGTAGTCAGGGAGCTAGGGGGCAATGAAACGGATGCTAGAATCAAGCCTTATAATGTGGAATTCATGTTACCCACTTTCTGCCCACAGGAGGACCCAGATAATCCAGACAGCCTATAGTGACTGTGAAGCTGAGAGGGCTCTGGCTCAAGCCATGTGGTCTCTGACCCTGTCCACACAATAGGAATTATCCTGTCACTATCATCCAGACAAAAAATGAATATTTCTTCCCTGCACTCTGCTAGGTGCTAGAGATGCAACAGTGAGCAAAACCTTTATTGACTTAGAGTCTAGAGGAGGGGTGTCAATTATATAAATATTAAATAGATATACAATTACAACCGAGCTGAGCATTATAGAGGAAAGGTTCATATTGGGTAAGAGTGGTTGAGAAAACTGCCTAAAGTGGGGATCAGAGAAGGCCTGCCTGAGTAAATGACATTTCAGCTGACAGCTGAAGAATGAGTGGGAATTAACTAGGTGATGTGAGAGAGGAGCATTCCAGGCAGAAGGAATAGTTTCTGCAAAGGACCTGGGGTGGGAGGGAGCATAGAACACTCAGGAGTGAAAGCAGGCAGGCCTGCTAGAGGGCAGAGTGGGGAGGAGTGTGGTGAGAGATGGGCTGGGAGCATAAGCCAGAGCCATTGATGCCATGACGGGTATTTTTATAATTTGTGGTATAGATGACTAGTTATTCCCCAATATTTATTATTGCCTTCCCTCCTCCTTCCCTTCCTTCCTTTTTTTTTTTTGTGTGTATGTGTATATGTGTATGTATGGTACTGGGAATTGAACCCAAGGGCATTCTACCTTCAAGCTATACCCCCAGCCCTTTTTATTTTTTGTTTTTTGAAACAGGGTCTCGCTAGGTTGCTGAGAGTCTTGCTAAGTTGCTAAGGCTGTCCTCAAACCTACGATCCTTCTGTCTCAACCTTCCAAGTAGTGGGATTACAGGCATGCACCACCACACCCAGCTTCCTTTTATTTCTTTAGTATTACAACCCTAGAGTTTCTTTGTTTTGTTTTGCGGTACTGGGGATTGAACCCAGGGGCATTCTACCGCCAAGCTACTTCCCCAGCCCTATTTTTTGTTCTTTATTTTGAAACAGGGTCTCATGAGCCGGGTGTGGTGGTGCACGCTTGTAATCCCAGTATTTGGGAGGCTGAGACAGGAGGATCGCAGGTTCAAAGCTAGCCTCAGCTACTTAGTGAGGTCCTCTGCAACTTAGTGAGACCCTGTTTCAAAATAAAGAATAAAAAATAGGGCTGAGGATGTAGCTTGGAGGTAGAATGCCCCTGGGTTCAATCCCCAGTACCGCAAAAAAAAAAAAAAGAAAAAAGAAACAGGGTCTCACTAAGTTGTGGGGGGCCTCACTAAGTAGCTGAGGCTGGCCTCGAACCCAGATCCTCTGGTCTCAGCCTCCCAACTACTAGGATTACAAGCTTGTGCCACCACGTCCGGCTAGAACCCTAGAGTTTTAGTTTAGTGCGTGATTACCCAATTAAAGACCATTTCCCAGATTCCTTTGCATATAGGTTGGCCCATGTGACTAATTCCTGACCAATGGGCTGTGAGCAGAAGCAAGGGCAGCCTTTAATTTCTTCCTGTTCTCTTCTCACTGACTGGAATGCAAACTGCTGGTGGGGTTGGAGGGGCCATCCTAGACCGTGAGATGGAAGTCTTATGTTGAGGATGGCAAAGCAACAAGATAGAAGGCAACTGGATCCCCTGCCACCATGGAGTGGCTACCTGGAATATTAAGTTCAAACCATATGACACATTGGTAAACTTCCAACTTGTTTGGATCACTATTTTGTGCACACCTATGTTCTTAGTGACACACCACTGAAGTGTTCTGGGTGACAGAATCGGATTTCCATCATGAGATGGTCACTCTGGCTGCTTTGTTGAGGGCAAAGGCAGCGAGATCAGTGAGAAGCCGTTGCAGTCACCCACTGAGGAGGACAGTGTATGGGACTAGACCCCATTAGAACACCTTTCATCTGGTGTAGTGGGAAGAGCACGGACTCTGGCCTTAGGGAGAGCTAAGTTCTGCTCCTGGATCTACTACTTTGTAGCGGTGTGACTTTGGGCATGTTACTAGGTATTTCATTTTGGCCCATTGCCCCAGATGTGGAACACCTATAAAAGCTTCAATTGAGCAACAAATATTATGCTATTTTAATGCACCTGTGTTGTTGAAATAGTCACAGAATTGAAACCCTGAGACTTAGTGGTTCTGTGTGTGTGTGTGTGTGTGTGTGTGTGTGTGTGTGTATTACTGGGGATTGAACCTGGGGTCTTTCTACCTCTGAGTTACACTCCCAGCCCCATTTTATTTTTATTATTTATTTATTTATTTATTTATTTTTGTAGTACTGGGGATGGAACCCAGAGGCATTCTACCTCTGAGATACACCACCAGCCCTATTTTATTCTTTTGTTTTGAAACAGGTCTCACTAAGTAGCTGAGACTGGTCGTAAACCTGCGATCCTCCTGTCTCAGCTTCCCAAGTACTGGGATAACAGGCGTGAGCCACCATGCCTCACTTAAGGTTCCTTTTTATGGATGATTACTTTTAAGACAGCCTTCAAACCAAACTGCAACATTTGCTCTCTCTTGAGTGTCCAGACTGATGTGCTACCCCAGAGATTTTGGACTCCCCAGCCTCCATAATTACATGAACTAATTCCTTATTTAAAAAAAAATCTCTCTCTCTCTCTCTCTCTTTCTCTCTCTCTTGATACACACACACACACACACACACACACACACACACACTAGAGGACCCTGACTAACAGGGAATTGAGTTAACTTTTTTTTTTTGGTACTGGGGATTGAACTCAGAGGCATTCTACTTCTGAGCTACATCTCCAGCCTTTTTTTTTTTTAATTTGAAAACAGGGTTTCACTAAGTTACTAAGAGACTCACTAAATTCCTGAACCTGGTCTTGAACCTGTGATCCTCCTGTCTCAGCCTTCTAAGTACTGAGATTACAGGCCTGTGCCACCACACCTGGCTGGGGCTTAACTTTATATTGATTTACCATATTCATAGAACAAAGTGCACAAATAAGGGACAGCTCAATGAATTTTTGCAAAATGACACACTCAATTAGCCACCATTCACAAGAAGATATAGAACACTGGAATGCTGTGACTCCAGCAATGGAAAGTGCACTGCTCTAGATCCCTGCATAAAAACAGACATATCAATTAGACAGAAAAAACAAAATCCATGGATGATAACTGCAACCAAATTAGGTTGCAAGGTATTCCCAGGAACCCCAGAATACAAGTGGGCAAGCACAAGGCAGGAAGACCTGCAAGGTGTTGATGTCTGTGTCAAAGAAAGCAGAGGGAGGCAGTGAGGCTCCTGATGGAACTGAGAACAGGAGGACATCAAATGACCAACAGGTGGGGTTTTTTGTTTTTTGTTTTGTTTTGTTTGGTGGTACTGGGGATTGGACCCAGAGGCACTCTATCTCTGAGCTATACCCCCAGGCTTATTTTTTTTATTCTTTATTTTGAAACAGGGTCTCACTAAGTTGCGGAGGGCCTCTCTAAGTAGCTGAGGCTGGCTGTGAAACTTTGATCCTCCTGTCTCAGCCTCCCAAGTACTGGGATTACAAGCGTGCGCCACCACACCCCAGCTGACCAACAGGTGTTTACAGGTGAAGTTGAGAAAGCAGCAGAAATTGGGTGGGGTTTGGCCTAATTCGACAGTGGGTGAGTGCAGCAGCCTGCAGTAAGATCTGAAAGAAGTGGGGCGCTGGGGCCCTTGTGAGCTCTCAACATGGGCGGTGGGGGGCACGCTTCCAGGACAGGATCCCACTCTGAGAAGAAACTGCAAGGAGGAGCAGCAAAACTGAGCAGGATGGAGACATCAAAGACAAAGAAAAGATAGGGCCCAGATGCAAAGGGGGAAGGGAGCAGAGTCAGGAAATCTCAGAAAGCATGCTGTCATATTTTTGATGACTGCATGAAAATAACAGGAGAGCTCTGTGAAGTTAGAAGAGCAACCCAGAGCCACAGCTCCCTCTAAAAGTTCCAGAAAATTAATTTCATGTAAAAATAAGCAACAGAAAAGCATGAGGCCAAATCACACGTGTAGTGATTATAAAAGAAAAAGAAGCAGGACAGCAATACCCACAGGCACAGAAAGCATGCCAGAAAGACACGCTCACAGAGCAGATAAAAACCGTAACCATTTGAAAAGAAGATAAAAGACATTAAGAATAATACAAGACATGAAAGAACAACGTAAGTCAGAGTTGGAAAAACTCTGAAATGAGGTGACAGAAATCAGGAGTTAGAAATGAAAGGAAAAGTGATTTCAAAAGGGAAGGCTAAATTGAAAGAACATTAGCGTGAACATAGCAGATAATGCCTTAAGAGAAATAGAAGGTAAGAAGGAGGAATTATTATTATTATTATTATTTTTGTGGTACTGGGGATTGAACCCAGAGGTATTCTACCTCTGAGCTCCACCCCCAGCCCGATTTTTCTTAATTCTTTATTTTGAAACAGGGTCTCACTAAGTTGCAGAGGGCCTCACAAGTTGCTGAGGCTGTCCATGAACCTGCAATCCTCCTGTCTCAGTCTCCCAAGTACTGAGATTACAAGTGGAAAAAATTAAAAATTGAAATGAAGCTGGGTGTGGTGGCGCACACCTGTAATCACAGTTCTTGGGAGGCTGAGATAGGAGGATCACAGGTTCCAGACCAGCCTCAGCAATTTAGCAAGTCCCTCAGCAACTTAGTGAAACCCTGTTTCAAAATAAAAAAATAAAATAGGGCTAGGAGTGTAGCTCAGAGGTAGAATACCCCTGGGTTCAACCTCCAATACCAGGTAAATAAATAAAATAAATATTGCCAGTGTAGTGGCGCATGCCTTGGGAGTACTAAGACAGGAAGCTGAGACAGGAGGATCACAGGTTTGCAGCCAGCCTCAGCAACTTAGAGAGGCCCTCTGCAACTTAGCGAGACTTTGTTTCAAAATAAAAAATAAAATAGGGTGTGGGGGGTAGCTTTCAGTACCACAAAATATAAATAAATTAATAAATAAACTATAAAAAAAGGTTGGGGCTATAGCTCAGAGGTAGAATGCCCCTGGTTCAATCCCCAGTACCAAAAAAAAAAAAAAAAAGAAAGAAAGAAAGAAATTTTTAAAGAGACAGAAAGGATTCAAAGAAAGAGAAAGTTACAAATCCTGAAGACAGGCAAGTAAGATCTGTCACACAGTAATTGGCAATCTCCGAAGGAGAAAATCACAGCAGGGAAGCAGAATGGATGCCAGGGGAGGCCACGTGGGAGGAACTGAGACACCTGCGCACAGAACTTGAACTCCAGTACATTTGGGTCTTCGAATAACAGCAGCCCCTTCATCAGAACCTTCATGGAAACTCACAAGAGACCCTGAAGTAGAACCATCCAGCTAAGCCACTTCCAGGTTCCTGATCTCAGTCTGTCAGATAAAAAGTGGGTATCGTTTTAACCTACTAAGTCCTAGAGTGATTTTTTTTAATGCAGCAACAGAGAACTAATATAATTGGTATCAGAGTAATTTCTAGTATGGGGCTATTTCACATCTGAATAGATGTCTTATGGTGAATATGTGTGCATTTCTGTTGGGTATAAACCTAGGAATGAAAATAATGGGTCACAAAATATACATATGCTCAGTATTAGTGAATACTGCAAAAGGTTTCCACAGTGTTTATATTGATCTACACCCTGCCAGCAGTGTAGAAAAGTTCTCATCGCTCATATTCTCACCAGTACTTGATATTTTCTGTCATTTTTATTCTAGTCATTTTGATAGGTTGGGGTGGAATCTCATTATGGTTTTAATTTACAATTTTCCTGATGTTTTATGAGGTTTAGTACCTTTTCAAGAGTTTAATGGTGGGAGCTAGGGTGTAACTCAGTGGTAGAGCACTTGCCTAGCAGGCGCAAGGTCTTGCGTTCAATCCCCAGCAATGGGGGAAAAGCTTCCTGGCCATTTAGACATCTCTATTTTATTTATGTATTTATTTATTTATTATTTACTGTACTAGGGATTGAACCCACAGCATTCTACCTCCGAGCTACAACCTCAGCCCTTTTTATTTTTATTTTTGAAACAGGATCTTGCTAAATTGTTGAGGCTGGCTTCAAACCTGTGATCCCCCTGTCCCAGCCTCCCAAGTACTGGGATTACAGGAGTATGCCACTGTGCCCCACTCTAGACATCTCATAAAATACCTGTCCAAGTCTTTTACCCATTTTATTTTATTATTTTGTGTACTGGAGATTGAACCCAGGAGCATTCTACCTCTGAGCTACACCCCAGCTCTTTTTTTTTTTTTATTTTGAAACAGGGTTTCACTGTGTTGCTGAGGGCCTCACTAAGTTGCTGAGGTTGGCCTGGAACCTGTGGTCCTCCTGTCTCAGTCTCCCAAGTACTGGGATTAAAGGTGTGTGCGACTGCATCCAGCTTTCTTTTATATATACTTTTATTGGTGCATTATAGTCTCATATAATGTAAATCATAGTGATAGTGACATACATGCACACAGCACTTGGTGGGCTCTCCCCTGACTCCTTCCCCACTCCCCCCACCTTCTCCATACAGGGTATTGAGATTGACATTGGTATTCTCACATATGTACATAATGTTGATGGAAGTAATTCCTTCATTGATCCTCCCTCTTCTCCCTCCCCTTCCCCTAGACCAACTCCCTGGCTCCACTGAAGTTTCTCCTCCATTATCTGAAGTCCCTCTCCTATTCTGATTACTCCCTAGCTTCCATATATTAGAAAAAACACATGACCCTTCACTTTCTGTGACTGGCTAATCTCACTTACCATAATGTTCTCCAGGTCCATCCATTTTCCTACAAATGAATAATTTTGTTCTTTTTTGCTGAGTAGAATTCCATTGTGTGGATATCCCACAATTTTGTAATCCATTCATCTGTTGGTGGACACCTAGGTTGGTTCCATAATTTGGCTATTGTGAGTTGTGCTGCTATGAACATGGATATACATTTATTACTGTAATTTTCTGATTTCAGTCCCTTTGGAAAGATACCCAGGAGTGGTATAGCTAGAACATATGGCTTTCTTTTACCCATTTTAAGAGTTGAGTTGTCTTTTCCTAATAAATTTATTCTTTTTATAATTCTGGAATTCTTTTTTATATACTTATCCTGAAGTGAGTCCATATATAATATTTCTTCTTTTCTTTTGGGTTTCCTTTTACTCTCTCAATTGTGACTCTTGATAAAAAAGAAGCTCTTAGTTTTAGTGTAGTCCAATTGAGCAATCATCATCCATATAGTTAGTGATTTTATGTCCTTTTTAAGAAGTCTTTGGCAACCCTGAGTCATGAAGATATTTTCCTGTTATCCTGAAGAAACTTTATTTAAAGCTGGGGATGTAGCTCAGTGGTAGAGAACCTGCCTAGCAAGTGTGAGATCTGGATTTCAACACTAGCACTGCAAAAAAAAAAAAAAGCTTTTTTAAAAAAATCAGTCTATGACTCATATAGAATTGATTTTTTTGTCTATGGGGTGAGATACAGTTCAATATTTACAATTGCTTCAACATCATTTATTGCAAAACTTTTAAATTAAAAAACCCTTTTCAGGCCGGGCGTGGTGGTGCACGTTTGTAATCCCAGTACTTTGGGAGGTGGAGACCGGAGGATCCGGGTTCGCAGCCAACCTCAGCTCTCTCTCTCTCTCTCTACTTAGTGAGGCCTCCGCAACTTCGTGAGACCCGGTTTCAAAATAAAGTATAAAAAATAGGGCCGGGGGTATAGCGCGGAGGTAGAACGCCCCTGGGTTCAATCCCCGGTACCGCAAAAAAAAAAAAAAAAACCCTTTCCCCATGGCATTAAGACAGTACCTTCATCATAAACCAAATGACCACAAATTTTGGGATATGTTCATAGACTCTATTCTCTATTTGTCTATCTTTGCACCAATATCATGCTGTCTTAATTATTACTGTTTTATAAATATTGATATTTGGTAGATAAACTACCTTCTTTTCTTCAATATTATCTTTGCTATTTTGGCTCTGTGGTTTCTAGACAAATTTTAGAATTAGCCTGTCAGTTTCCATTGAAACATCCACAGGGATTTTGGTTGGGATTGCATTTACTCTTTTGATAAATTTAGAAAAAATTAGTACTCTTACCACGCATGGTGGTGCATGCTTATAATCCCAGTACTTGGGAGGCTGAGACAGGAGGATCGCGGGTTCACAGCCAGTCTCAGCTACTTAGTGAGGCCCTCCACAACTTAGTGAGACTCTGTTTCAAAATAAAGAATAAAAAATAGGGCTGGGGATGTAGCTCGGAAGTAGAATGCCCCTGGGTTCAATCCCCAGTGAGGAATAAATTGCTGTAGTTCATAAGCCATGCAGTTTCTGATTATTTTGTGATAGCAACCTAAACAGACTGCTACAGTCCTGGGAAACCCACACTAACGTATTTGTGGGCTAGGGGCATCATGTTTGCAACTTACTCTCAAGCTGGTCAAGCAAAAAAAGTTCTTTGTACTGTAAAATAAATTAATACATACATAAATAGGTAAGATAAAGTAGGCTCTAATTATTTTTAACATGGAGAGTGTTTATCTGGAGTTTTGTACATGGAGCAAGAAGGGCAATACCTCTTCCAGGAGGAGGAATGAAATCTATTCCTGAATGAGGCCTTCCTTTGTTGTCACCATGCAGGTTCCAGCTGTGAATTCCTTGGGGTGGAGGGAGTGTCTTATTTAAAGGGACAGGGGTAGGTTTCGTGAAGTGTGAAGCTTATACAATCTTGAGAGCCCTTCTTAAGAAAGAGATTATAAAATTATGAGTATAATATTAGGCAAGAAAGAAAATATTTACTTAGAATGAGAAAAGAAATCATAACAAATTAGAAATTCTAAAAAGGTGACAACTGCCACAAAATCTGGAGAAAATAATATAATGTTTTTGTATTAGTTAACTGCTTGACATATCACCCTATGCTATAGTTTGAATATAGAAGGACCCCTGGAAAAGCTCATGTATTGGCAACGTAAAAATGTTCAGCAGTGAAATAATTGAATCAGTGCTCTAATCTCATCAGTGGATAAATCTACCGAAGGATTAATAATTTGAATGGATTTTCGGGTGGTAACTTGGGCAGGTGGGGCCTGGCTAAAGGAGGAGGGTCACTGGGAGTGTGGCCTTGGGGACTTTATCTGTCCCTGGTCACTTCTTGTCTGGCTCTCCCTCCTGCAGATATTGAGTTGAGCTCAGCTTTCCTCCACCATGCAGTGATGCCACGCTGTCTGCCTTGGAGTTGACTGACAATGGACTGTACCTCTGAAACCATGAGCCAAATAAACTTTTCCTTCTCTATGTTGTTCATGTCAAGTATTTTAGTCACAGCATGCCTAAAACACTCTATAATGTTGTTTGTTTTGTTTTTGTGGTATTGGGGATTGAATTCATTCGAGGCAAGTGCTCTACCTCTGAACTAAATCCCCAGCCTTTAAGTGGTTTTTTGTTTGTTTGTTTTTGTTGTTTTTAGACAGAATTTTGCTAAGTTACCCAGGTTGGCATTGAACTTGCAATCCTCCTGTCTCAGCCTCCCAAGTAGCTGGAATTACAGGTGTGTACCACCTTGCTCCGCTGTAATTAAGTATCTTGAGATAAAGTCATTATAAGTTCATGTAGGGTGACCCCTAAATCCAGGGTGGTCCCTGGACTTTTTTATTTTGAAATAGGGTCTTGCTAAATTGCTGAGGGCCTCGCTAAGTTACTGGTCCTCCTATCTCAGCTTCCCAAGTACTGGGATTACAGGTATGCTCTACCATACTCAGCTTGTAGTTTGGATCTTGAAGGCCCCCCAAAAGACCATGTGTTGAAGACTTGGTTCCCCTGGGTGATGATATTGGCAGGCGATGAATCCTTTGAGGAGGTGGGGCCTATTGAGAAGAACTTAGGACATTGGGGGGCACACCCTGGAAGGGGGCAGTGGGACCCTGGCACCTTGTTGTTTCCTTCCTGGCTGAAGAGGTGTGTGGCTTTACTCCACCATGCATTCCTGCCATGATGTGCTGCCTCACCACAGGCCCAAAGCAATAGGCCCGTCGATTGAGGACTGGAACCTCCAAAACAGTGAGCCAAAATAATCCTTTTCTCTTTAAACTAGGGTTTGTTTTCCTAGTACTGGGGATTGAACCCAGGGCCTTACACATGCTAGGCAAGAGCTCTACCACTGAGCTACATCCCCAGACCCCACCTTTTCTCTTTAAAGGTAATTTCTCAGAAATTTTGTTGCAGCAAGGAGAGCTGAGTAACATGGTTACATAAGATGTTTTGGTTATCTATCTCTGCATAAGAAATCATCACAAATTTAGTAGTTTAAAACAACAACCATAAGCCGGGCGTGGTGGCGCACGCTTGTAATCTCAGTACTTTGGGAGGCAGAGACCGGAGGATCCGGGTTCGTGGTCAGCCTCAACTCTCTCTCTCTCTCTCTCCCTATCTCTCTCTCTCTCTCTCTCTCTCTCTCTCTCTACCTAGTAAGGCCCTCCACAACTTCGTGAGACCCGGTTTCAAAATAAAGGATAAAAAATAGGGCCGGGGGTGTAGCTCCGAGGTAGAACGCCCCTGGGTTCAATCCCTGGTACCGCAAATAAATAAATAAATAAATAAATAAATAAATAAAACAACCATGTTTTTTATATCTCAGAACTTGTGGGTCAGGATTCAACTGGGAAGTTTTTCTGTTCTACTAGCACCAAGTCGGGCCTCTGTGTGCTGTTCAGATGGGTTGATGATTTTACTCTCGTGTCTGGTGCCTTGGTGAGGATGGCTACAAATCTGGGCTCCTCTTCTTCTCCCTGTGGTCTCAAGGCTTCTTCATGGGAACTCTACAGTGGGGGGAGTTGAATTTCTTTTCTCTCTCTCTCTCTCTCTTTTTTTGTTTTTTTTTTTTTTTTTTGGTGCTGGGGATTGAACCCAAGGCCTCATGCATGTGAGGCCAGCACTCTACCATCGAGCTATATCTCTGGGCTTTTGTTACATGGAGTCTCAAGATTCCATGAGCAAGTGTCTCAAGAGACAGGAAATAGAAGTTGCCAGTATTCTAAGAAAGTTGCCAGTCTTCTGGCCCCAGAAACAGACAGAGTGGCACTTCTGCCATATTCTGTTGGTCAGAGCAGTCATGAAGCCCACCCAGACTCGACGGGACTGGGCATCAATACACCACTCAATGAGAGGAGTGTCTATCTTTAGTCTACTACATTGGCCCTTGTAGGTCATATAAGGACTTTGGTTTTTACTGTGAATGAAAAGGGAGCCATTGGAGGGTTTTAAGCAGAGGAGTGACAGTGATATGGCTTTTGTTTTAACAGGACCACTCCATCTGCTATTTTGAGGACAGACTGGGAAAAAGCAACAAGACCAATTAGGAGGCTATTGCCATAAACCAAGAAAGGGATGATGGTGAATTGGGCCCAGATGGAAGCAGAAGGGGTGGCAAGGAAGGGTTGAATTCTAGATATATTTTTGAAGGCAGAATCATCCAGATTTGCCATTGGATTAGATAAGAGTGTGAAATAAAATAGGGAGTCAAGGATAACGCCAAAGTCTTTGTCCTGAGCATTCAGGAGATTGAAATTGATGTTGGCAGAGCTGGGGTGGCAACAGGAGCAGTTTGGCAGAGAGCCAGACAGGAAGCGACCTGCGACAGATATAGTCCCCAAGGCCATACCCCAGTGACCTACCTGGTCCAGCCATGCCCCTCCCACCACATTACCACTCTAGTAAATCCATTCAAATTATTAATACTTCAGTGGATTTATCCTGATTCAATGATTCCACTTCTGAATACTGTTGTATGAGGACATGCTTTTGGGGGATATTCTTGTTTTTTTTTTTTTTGCGGTACTGGGGATTGAACCCAGGGGCATTCTACCTCTGAGCTACACCCCCGACCCTATTTTTTATTCTTTATTTTGAAACAGGGTTTCACTAAGTTGTGGAAGGCCTCATTAAGTAGCTGAGGCTGGCTGCGAACCCAGATCCTCTGGTCTCAGCCTCCTAAGTACTGGAATTACAAGCGTATGCCACCACGCCTGGCTTTTTTGGGGAATATTCTAAACCCAAATCATAACATGCAGCAATAATACACACACACACACACACACACACACACACACACACACACATTTTCTAAATCAACATATCTTTATATGTGGTAAGATGATAAAAGAAAAACATGAAAAGAATAAATACCAGATTTAGAATATTGGTTATTTCTGTTGGAGAGATGGGGGGAAGAAGAGGTTATTGGGAAGGAGAAGTTAAGAGAGATTAAATTGTATAGAGAATATTTCATTATTTAAACTAGGTGATAGAGATGTTTTAATTTTTTATCTTTTTTTGTATGTCCCACATATTGTATAACAATTTTAAAAATTCCTGGTCCTCAATCACAGTCTAGAGCCAGTAGAGATGCCACACTTTGTGGCCTTGTGGGTTTGTACCACAATTTCCTCTGAAGGGCTGAGCTAGAGACCTTCCTCCATTTCCTGGAAACACTGTGTAACCTTAGGGAGAAGGACAGAGGTCTCATAACAACTAAGACTCAATGTCCCTCCATCCCAATACAAGCAGTCTAGAAGTCAGATTTAATTTAGCTAAATGAACATTTCTTGTACACTCAAATTTGGATTGAATGAATAGATGAATACAAAAATTAAAAGATGAATTATGAATGGATGCCTGTGTCTATCAGCTTTCTGTTAATGTAACAAATACTTGAGATAATCAACTTATAAAGAGAAAAGGTTTGTTTCAATTCAGTTTCAAAGGTTTCAGTCCATGGTTGGTTGACCCCCTTTTTTTTTTTTGCGGTACTAGGGATGGAACGCAGGGGCGTTCTACCCCTGCGCTATGCCCCCGGCCCTATTTTTTATACTTTATTTTGAAACCGGGTCTCAATGAAGTTGCGGAGGGCCTCACTAAGGAGAGAGAGAGAGAGAGAGGGAGAGAAAGAGAGAGAGAGAGAGACAGGGAGAGAGAGAGCGAGAGAGCTGAGGCTGGCCTTGAACCCGGATCCTCCGGTCTCCGCCTCCCAAAGTACTGGGATTACAAGCGTGCGCCACCACGCCCGGCCTGGTTGACCCCTTTTCTTTGGGCCTTTGATGGCACCTCATGGTGGGAGCATGCAGCAGAGCACAGCTGCTCACCTCACCTCATGACAGGGAAGGAAAGAGAGGAAGAGACCGGGGTCCCATGTTCCTCTTTGAGGGTACACCCTCAGTGACCTAAGACCTCCTACTAGGTCCCACCTCTTAAAGTTTCCGCCACCTTCCAATACCACCATTTTGGGGATCAAGCTTTTGACACATGGGCCTTTAGGGACAGTTAAGATCCAAACTATAGCTGGGTGTCGTTGTGCACACTTGTTATCCCAGTACTTGGGAGGCTGAGACAGTAGGATTGCAGGTTCAAGTCTCAGCAACATATCAAGACCCTCAGCAACTTAGACCCTGTTTCAAAATTTTTAAAAAGTGTGTGTGTGTGTAAATATATATATATATATATATATATATATATGTGTGTGTGTGTGTGTGTGTGTGTGTGTGTGTGTGCATGTATGTATATATGTATGTATGTATTAATATATATATAAATTTTAAAGGGCTGGGGGTATAACTCAGAGGTAGAATGTCACTGGGTTCAACCCCTGGTGCCAAAAAAAGGAAAAAATTCCCAACTATAGCAATGACCAACTACCCATAGAATCCCACAGAATAGGATAGGAAAATAATGTCCCACTGCAGAAAAATCCACAAAATACTTGAAAGTAAACAGGCTTGGTGTTTTAAAAAAAGACAGATGCAAACCATGTTGTAACTGGGTAGTTGTGTTTTGATAGAAACCTCAGATATATCCCTGAGAAGGCGCCCCAAAGGCAGGCCAGACAAGGGGTCCTGGATTCTTGGACAACAAGAACTCTGGAGCATCCTCAAGCCCCAGCCCCCACCTCTGCTCCCCAGAGATGCTCTGCTAATAGCCCCGAGGATAGCAAATGGCCACTGTGTGGCCACAGCTGCCTATTACACTGGTTGGGGGCAAATGTGATTCAGAAGCAGGATGGAGAGTGAAGCATCAAATTTCACCCTGGAGCAGGAACCTGATGCAGGAATGCAACCTAGCAGCAGCCCAGGAAGACCTGACACTTGTGCAGGCTGTTGGGAAATGGTTTCTGTGTCAGAGATTTACTTTGAGGAAGGGTCACAGGGACCTGATGAAGAACTCCAAACACCAGCTATGGCTTGGACAGGCAGATCTGAGGAATCCAGCAGCAAATGGGCCTTAGGATCAGAACCCAGGTCAAAGTGCTTTCTCCAGTTTCATCCGCTCACAACCGCACTCAAGGGACCACCTTTCTCACTCAGTAAGACCAAACACATATTTCTCTGAAGTTACAGACAGATTTCCAGGACAAAGTTTCCAGGCAGGAAGTTCTATTAGGATATTTTTGCTTGCAAGTATTAGATTTGCAACTCAAATTAAAGTTAAGATCAGAAGAAAAAAAAAGGTGTGTGGGGGGAATGTTTATTGGCTCATATAACTGCATCAGGTCCAGCTGGATCCAGGGGCTAAATATATGATGGGAATCTGTCCCTCTGTCTGTTGACTCTGCTTTTCCTATGCATTACTTCAGGTGACCTCTCTCCATGTGGGAGCAAGAGAGTCAGAGGCTTAAGGCTTTTGTCTCACAAGCTCAGCAACCTCAGAGGAAGGAAAACATCTCTTTCCCAATAGTTGTAGTAAAACTCCAAGAATTGAATCTCATTGGACTAGTTTGAGCCACCAGTTCATCCCTGAACCATTGAGGGAAGGAAGGGAGTTGGCCAGGTCTATTCCTGAATCTACCTTTGGGGTTTAGGGAGGGGTTAACCCTGTGTAAACCACATGGATAGAGAGTGTGGGAGAAGTGGTTTCTCAAAGGTAAATTAGGATATTCTTACCATGAGGTAGAGGATGCCTCCTTGGCCAGCAGTAACAGTGGTGCTCTCCAGAAAGATAGGTGGGCTCCAGCCATCTCCCTCTTCATTTTTTCTTATGGTAATTCCATTTTGAGCCCACCTAAAGAAATTGTGAAAGAAAGCTGGGCAAGGTGGTGCTCGCTTGTAATCCCAGTACTTGGGAGGCTGAGACAGGAGGATCGCAGGTTTGCGGCCAGCCTCAGCTACTTAGTGAGGCCCTCCAAAACTTAGTGAGACCCTGTTTCAAAATAAAGAATAAAAAATAGGGCTGGGGGTGTAGCTTGGAGGTAGAATGCCCCTGGGTTCAATCCCCAGTACAGGAAAGAAAGAAAGAAAGAAAGAAAGAAAGAAAGAAAGAAAGAAAGAAATTGTGATTTCAAAAACCTGAAGTAGAGTCCAGAAATTACCAAATTCCCCTAGGTGGTTCTGCTGGGCAGAGTAGTTTAGAAACCATTAATCTAGTGGACAATCTCAGTTCTCTCTGTTCCCTACTCAAAATCAAAAGCAAATATATGTGGGGCTCTAGCTGATAAAATTAGGAATGCTTTTACTAAAAGGAGGTCAGCATAAAGAATGGTCTTTATATGGTGGAACCAGGGAGAGGCAAGTGTAAATTAATGAACCTGTTTCAAAGCCCATCCCCCACCTGCTCCTAATTCTGGGCAAATAATAGGGGCACAGAAGTGGCTCCTATCTGATAAGGATGTTGGAGCGGTAAGCAAGCCCACCAGGGCTCTTCACTCAAGGAGTTAGAACTCTTATCGTGCTCAGGGGGTGGGTAGGACTCTTCACTGTGAGGAGGGGTTGCTGAAGTCTGGCTCTAGGAAAGCTGCTAATCATCACCACTTCGAGCTGGACAAGGAAGGACATGGATTGGAGAAGACCCAGGACCAGGTGGAGGAACTGGACCTTAGTTAAAAATTTATTTTAACTCCCTATGCATGAGAATTTAGGACAAGCTGGAGATGGATTAGCTGTGATGATAGAAGGTGGAGGGGGATGGGCAGGATTAGTGGCAGTGTCAAATCCCATCTTCTGGTACTGATCCTAGGGCGCTGATCATTTTACTACTATTTGTTTTCATGTTTCATGTTTCTGTCACCTATGTTGTATATTTCTTGGAGGCTGGAGCCCTACCTCACACCTTTTTGTGTTCCCCACAATCTAGCCAAGGACCTCATAGGCTATCACTTCTCAAATAGTATTTTTTCATGTGGATTTTATAATTTTGCAAAACTTTCTTCTCTAAGACCTTGAAAAACAGAACTGACTCTCTGGAGACTCTGGAGCTTCAGGGAGGCAGAGGGGCTTTCTCTGGAATGAGTTGCCATAGAACACCTCCTGAAAAGTAGAGTCAGAACGTGGGGCCAGTGTGGCACCTGGCACAGCATGGGTACCCAGAGGTTCACCAATTAAGGAGGCCTGCAGCAGGACCAGAGAATGAGACCAGTGTCTGATACACTGTCAAGTCCTCATGACATCTGAAATCAAACAACCCCCCAGGAACAGTTTGAATTGCAGTGGCTACCATCACAGTAGCCAAGAAGAAATTACAGCTATAAATTTGGGTCTCAGAACCCAAACAAAACAAATGATAGTACCATCCTGGCTCTTTAATGAAGAATGTCTGATGAGAGAAAAAACAAAAACATGTTACTGGTGCAGGTCAAGCAAACCTTTCCTGCTCTGTAAAAATAATGACAGTCAGGCCGGGTGTGGTGGTGCATGCTTGTAATCCCAGTACTTGGGAGGCTGAGACAAGAGGATCACAGATTTGAGGACAGCCTCAGCAAGTAGTGAGACTCTCATCAACCTAGTGAGACCCTGTTTCAAAATAAAAATAAAATAGGGCTGGGGGTATATCTTGAAGGTAGAATGTCCCTGGGCTCAATCCCCAGTACCCCCCCCACACACACAAATAATGACAGTCTACTTTGTAACTAAGATTTTTGAACATCAAGCACCATGCATAAGCAATATACAAGCATTAAATAAATTCTTCCAAAGGCCGGGCGTGGTGGCGCACGCTTGTAATCCCAGTACTTGGGAGGCTGAGACTGGAGGATCCGGATTCGTGGCCAGCCTCAGCTACTTAGTGAGGCCCTCTGCAACTTCGTGAGACCCGGTTTCAAAGTAAAATATAAAAACTAGGGCCGGGGGTGTAGCTCGGAGGTAGAACGCCCGTGGGTTCAATCCCCAGTACTGCAAAAAAAAAAAAATCTTCCAATAACCCTATGATGATAGTCCACTTTTATAGACCTCAGAGAAATTAAGAAATTTGTTTGCCGGGCGTGGTGGCGCACGCTTGTAATCCCAGTACTTTGGGAGGCAGAGATCGGAGGATCGGGGTTCACGGCCAGCCTCAGCAATCTCGCTCTCTCTCCCTGTCTCTCTCTCTCTCTCTCTCTCTCTCTCTCCTTAGTGAGGCCCTCCGCAACTTCGTGAGACTGGTTTCAAAATAAAGTATAAAAAATAGGGCCAGGGTGTAGCGCAGAGGTAGAACGTCCCTGCGTTCAATCCCCAGTACCGCAAAAAAAAAAAAAAAAGAAATTTGTTGAGGCCCCAGTTCCTAAGTGGAGGAACTGGATCAGAACCCAGAACTGAGTGACTCCAGGATCCACATAGGAACCCCCACAATCTTTTAAGGTGCCATACAAATATTTTCTGTGCTATTTGTGGATAAGCCAGATTTCTTCCTAACCCCTCTCTCTGCTAATAAAGGAATTTGGGCCAGTGAGCCTCTTGCTCAGACCCAAAGGAGAACTAGACCCCAGGAGTCAGCCCCTTGCAGGAGTGATTCCTGTAAATCAGGATAAGCAAGGTTCTGATGGGCCATGGCTGGAGTCTAGGGACCAAGTACCCTGCAGGGGTTGTTGGGGGCAGATGAAAGTGGATCTTGGAGTGGAGAAGGCTGTGTGCAGCTTTGGGGTGCATCTATGCTGGAGATCTTGAGGGCTCTCCTCTTCTCCCAAGAGTCTCCAGGGGCTGGGTGTACAGATTGCTAGGCTAGGCCAGTTGCAGAAGGAACTTCCTGGCCTCAGGGCACCAGGGTGGGAAGGCAGGCTTCTCAGAGGGTCTGTCTCACAGGGACAGGGCAAGGGATGTGGCACTGACTAGATGAAGACCCGCTCACAACGGCAGCTTCTGGCAGCCACCTGCCTGGTTGAGATGGAAACGCTGATTCCAGCTCCAGCCCCCAGACAGACTAAGAATATCTCAGCGGAACAACAGCCACCACCCCCGCCCTTCTTGATCTGCTTCTACATCTGTAGTGCTATCCTGGGCGCTAGTGAAGAGACAGAGTGGGGGTGATGCTTGGGGTGTGGGGTGAAGGGGAGGAGGCCAAAAGGGGCTTGGTACAGGCAGGAGAACTTGAACTGAGAAATGACTGCTGGGAAGAGCTGGGAGGACTGGGCAGAGAGAGTTGTTCTCAGTGGACAGCAAAGGGAGGTGAAGGCAGGAGCCAGGCAGCTGGGAAGAAGACCAGAGATGAGGATTGGGAGAGGGCTGGCATGGGTAACTGGAAGGGAACTGTGAATTCCCCTTTCATCAAGGAAGGAAGCAGACTTCGTGGCAGAGAAAAGGAGCCTCCGGCTCACCTCTGTGGTTCTGGCCCTTCATCCTGGGCCCTTCACCATCTTAGCATTAGTCCCTTCTCTCCACCCTGGAGCATCACATTCCCCCTCTGCGATCCTGAGACCCTATTCCCTATTCTAAAGAACCTGTATTTGGGCTCCTTAATGAAGTCCGTCTAGCAGGAGGCCCGCTGTTAGGGAAAGAGGTGAGAATGTGTGTGTGGGGGGTCTCCTTCCCTGCAGCTAATGGCACCTCCTTTGTCAGTTCCATATCTTCTCTTGGCTCACCTCCATCTCTTCTCTCCTCTGGGGGAGGGGGTCTGTTCCTCTCTAACCATCTCCCCACCCCAGCTTTCCTGGGGTAAAGTTCTCAGGAGAGGGAGGGAGGACTGGGCTGGTACATACCCTCCCCCTTTACACATCTCAGGAGCTGAGAGCCTGGAGGGGAGGATTGGATCAGTGAAGGAGCTGGGGGGGGGCATCAGGATTTAAGCATTCAGATATCCAGGCTGAGTCTCCATCCTGGCTGTTGTGAGAACCCATGTTGCCATTAGCTCTTTGTAGGTGCCCCTTGGAGATGTGGGGTGCAACAACCTTGGAGTCTGGCATTTCCAGCCTCGATGTTCATGGGGAGACTGTACCTCAGCCTTCTTGACTTCCTTTCCTGTGCTTTCCCATCTTCCAGGGGCTCCTCTAAAGCTTGAAGGGACCTAAGGAGACTTACATTGCTGGGAGCCAGAGCTCCCCTCCCTTTCATCTCCTGGGCTGAGCTGCAGAAATGCAGGCCTCACATGAATGCTGTGCACACAAAGACTGAGCCCGTCAGACAGAAACAGATTAGGGAGAGCCAGACAGGTTTGGAGCTAGAATGAAACAGATTCATAAGCCAGATTTGATTTAGAATCAGAACCATAGAATTAGAAGAGGCTTTAGGAATCTTCTTTCAGTGCAGTTCCTAAAATGCTATCTTATTCTTTTAATATTCATTTTTGTCTGATAATAAAAGTAAAATATATAGAATCCTTACATTTTAATATGAAGAAACAGAGGCTCAGAGAGCTGAAATGACTTCCTTGAGGTCACACAGCTGGGTAGTGGTGGACTAGAACTTCTGGCTCTTGCCTCCTAGACAATGGCCTCTCAGAGAGGGAGATAGGAGGAGTCAAAAGGAGGAGGAGTCTGGACTTCACTGCCCGGAGACACTCCCTTAAAGATGGGGCTCACCAGCAGGCGAGTGAGGGGCTCATCGAAGGTAAAACTGGTGGTGGCCCCCATCAATAAGGCCACAATCCTACACCAGCTATAACCTCAGTCTGGCCCTCGGTTCTTGGTCTGGGCTTACAGTTTTTGCCTTGAGGAGCCTTCAGGAATCTCCAGTTATCGGGATGGGGTGCTGTTCTAGGTAATCTGTGGAGTGATGGAGATAGGCAGGGAGCCTGTCGTGAGGAGGTTTCCATCTAGAGTCTGATACATCCAGCCCCGTCCCAGAGGAGCATACAGGAAGTGGCCAGACAAGAAGCAACATCTATCAATTGATACAGACAGATAAATCACAGAATACAAACCCTAACCCTAACCCAACCAGAAAAGCACACTCGCAGATGTGATGGGGAAATCACTGCAAAGCCCACCTGCTCCATGAAGTCTTCCTGGTTTCACTACCTTTATCTCCTTTGGCCTCCACCCTGTAGAAACATAACCTCCTTCCCTTTCACCCCTTAGTGCCTCCCCTTAAATATGACAGCAATGCTATCACTCTTTATGGATCAGTTTTGGTTTGTCTGTTTGTCCTTTAAAATTCTATCCATACTCATCTTGCCCATCTTGGACTGGGGACCCAGAGCCTAGCTAGTCCTTAATCTAGTTGTTAGGCAGCAGCTGCTGCCTGGTGGAAGAAGTTGGAAAGGCTGAACTCGAAGAGAGCATTTGGCTCCTTCCAATCAGTCCAAAAAGGCTTCCTGGAGGAGATGGGATTTCAAGAACTTGACAGAAGCCTGGGTGGTGGGCTGAAGGAGGGCCAGTGTAGGAACTCAGAGACTCAGGAGGGATAACCAGGGCAGGAGAGAGGGTGTCTGCAAGACAGAGAGAGGGTTTGGGGCAGGGCAAGGTGAAGAGTGAGAAGAGGGAGTGAGATTCTGGAAAGTACTTCACCTGAGGACCCTGAAACAGAGGAGAAATTCTTGATTCTGCCAAGAGGACAACAGGAGGTCACAGCAGGGCCTGAAGTGGGGATCCCATGGTGGTGATGTCCATGGGTGCTACAGAGAAGAGCTTGTCCTAAATGACACCAGCAATAGGCCTTACGTCAGTGAGGGACTCCCGGGAGCAGAGCTGGGAGGTTCCATGTGCCATTCAGATCCACGTGCAGTGTTTCCGCCAGCGCAGCTCAGTCTCTGTGGGGCCTGTCCTTAACTACCGGTGAGCCAACTGTTCCTTGGGTGTCAAATAAAGGCTGACTCATAAGACCTTGTAGGAGAAAGTGGGGCCAATTACAGGAGCTGAAAGGAGGAAACACTTTTCTGCAACTATGGGGAGAACAAGAGCTTGGCCTGCAAGAGAATAAAAATCAGATCCAAGGGAGGAGGAGGACAGGCCCTGTTGAGAAGGTGCACACTGGGTGCTGAATCAGGGAGGAGGCATAAGTCTGTGTGTGACCATGACTGTGGTAAAGGGGTGGGCAGTCAAGGCAGCCAGACTGCAGGCCTCCGGGAGAGTGACTGGGGGCTGTGATATTGCTGAGAAAAACTGGAGCCTCTGGTGGCTGAATCTGCAGCCCAAGGGAATTCTGGAACAGCCTCTTTGGAATGAAACATACACAAACACACACATGCACACACATGAATGTGTGCACACACCGACCCTGACAGCAACGGATCCTTGGGACTGTGTTGGGTCTATGAGGCTCATGGAGACAACACCAGGGACAATTCTGAGGATTTTACTGGATCTGTAGGCAGGGTCTTCTCTCCCTATCAAACCCATACTCATCTTCAAGGTCCACTGAAGAAACTGGAAGACTGTTGTGCTGGGGAGCCCCCAGAGAGCAGAAGGGACATAGAACAGGCCCAGAACTAGCTGGGCTCAGGACCTACGGGTAAGACCCATAGAGTTCAAATCTCTGGACAAAGACCTTGTGGGCACCAAGGAGAGAACTGACAGACCCAGAGAGAAATGGGCAGGACCCAACCTAACAGCTAGCAGCTGGGAGTGGCCACAGCTGGGACCTGAGCAACAGGAAGCATTTAGTAATGAAAATGCACCTCAACCTAGACCCTGTACTTGACTGGAGGTTGGGCCAACCTTCTTGAGCCTCCTTCCACACAGGAGGCCCCCTCCACTGTCCAAACCTGGGGAGATCAACTGATTCCAATTTCCAGCGTTTCTCCAGGGACCAATCATCCCTCACCCACCCAAAGGCGAGATCATTGTGTGCTGGTGAGGACAATCAACCAAGAGGAGCTGTCCAGGGACCAGGGTCACAGGCTCAGCTGCAGAGAATCAGTCCGGCAAACAGAGGCAACAGGGGCCTCTGTTCCTGAGGGTCTTGCTTCCCCTCCTGCCCCTGCATGCAAAGCAAAGACCCCCAAGGAGGCAGGTTCTGACCTACAGAAGTCTCCACCACTACCCCCACCCCGCACACAGAGCAATGTGCCTGCTTCAGCCCTTCATAGTGGGGCGGCGGGTGGAGGGGTTGAAGGGGAAATTGACCCGACGGCCAGTTTGGAGAAGCCAGTGTAGCGCGATCCAGCAAGGACTGGGGCGTCTGGATGGGAGCACTCACTTCCACGCTGCCCCCCTACTCGTACTCAAAGGTGGGGCGGGGGGAAAAAGAAGGCCGCTCCCCTGGCTTCTCTGCAACGGTGACCCAGTGCATCAAAACAAGCTGACCCACAACCCTAGGAGCTGGAGGAGGTGGCAGCAGCCATTCCCCCACCCCCAGCTCTGACCCTGAGAGGGACCCTCGAGCTACCGCCACCTACTCCCCTTTTCCCCCTTCGGCTGAGGGGAAAGAACCCAGGACAGAGGGTGGGAGATAAGGCAGGACTTGAGGTTGGTATCTGAGATCCTATTGGTCAGGGGGGTTGCCGGTCAGGAGGCAGCTCGGGCGAGGATTGGCTGCGTGAGGCCGGGGCGCGGCGCGGAGAAAGAAGGGACCCAAGGGGTGGGGCTAACGCTGCAGCTGGCGCAGCTCAGACCCAGAGCAGCCACCGCGGAGAAGCGGAGCAGCTCCTTTCCTGGTCTGTCCGCGCGCCCGGGCCGGGGCTAGGCCCCCCACCGCCGGGTCCCCCGGGGCTGCAGCAGCAGCGGCGCCGCCCGCGGTTCCCGCCGGGGCCCGGGCGCCGGCCCCGCTCTGCAGAATGGGCACGGTGCTGTCGCTTTCCCCTCCCTGCTCGACCAAGGGCCGGAGGCCCGGCGGGCTGCCGGAGGAGAAAAAGAAGGCGCCGCCCGCGGGGGACGAGGCGCTGGGGGGCTACGGGGCGCCGCCAGTGGGCAAGGGCGGCAAAGGCGAGAGCCGGCTCAAGCGGCCGTCAGTGCTCATCTCCGCGCTCACCTGGAAGCGCCTGGTGGCCGCGTCCGCCAAAAAGAAGAAAGGCAGCAAGAAGGTGACGCCCAAGCCAGCGTCCACCGGTCCTGACCCTCTGGTCCAGCAACGCAACCGCGAGAACCTTCTCCGCAAGGGACGGGACCCCCCCGACGGCGGCGGCACCACCAAGCCCCTGGCTGTGCCAGTGCCCACGGTGCCCGCGGCCGCCGCCACCTGCGAGCCGCCGTCGGGGGGCAGCGCTGCAGCCCCGCCGCCAGGCTCGGGCGGAGGAAAGCCGCCGCCGCCGCCCCCAGCCCCGCCGGCGGAGCAGCCGGTGTCTGGCGGCTCGCCCAGGCGGGTCATCGTGCAGGCGTCCACCACCGAGCTGCTCTGCTGCCTGGGCGACTTCGTGTGCCGGCGCTGCTACCGCCTCAAGGAGCTGAGCCCCAGCGAGCTGGTGGGCTGGTTCCGCGGCGTGGACCGCTCGCTGCTGCTGCAGGGCTGGCAAGACCAGGCCTTCATTACGCCCGCCAACCTGGTGTTCGTGTACCTGCTGTGCCGCGAGTCACTGAGCGGGGACGAGCTGGCGTCGGCCGCCGAGCTGCAGGCTGCCTTCCTCACCTGCCTCTACCTCGCCTACTCCTACATGGGCAACGAGATCTCCTACCCACTCAAGCCCTTCCTCGTGGAGCCCGACAAGGAGCGCTTCTGGCAGCGCTGCCTGCGCCTCATCCAGCGGCTCAGCCCGCAGATGCTGCGGCTCAACGCCGACCCCCACTTCTTCACGCAAGTCTTTCAAGACCTCAAGAACGAGGGCGAGGCCGCCAGGGACAGCTGCGCGGCCGCAACCAAGCACTGGACTATGTACCTGGACCGCTAGGGATACCCAGGGGCCGCGTCCGCCCCCCGCCCAAGCCCCCGACACACACTCGGACCCCCCTGGACTATCAAGCCACCGCTGCCGTTACCTCCGCTCCGCGCCCGGGCGGGGCAGAGGAGGAGCCGCCCCTGCCCGGCAGGGGAATGTGGAGGCTAAGACACCGGAGGCCTCAGGGTCTGGATTTGCTGGGCGTGGGGTGGAGATGGGGGACGAGCGCGGGAAGGGCACCCCAAGCTTCACCCTTTCCGTCTGTCTGCGACCCCATCTCTCTATTTCGGCCTGGGTTTCCCCCTTCCCTGCTGTGCGTGTCTGTAAGTACATCTCCCCTGGGTTTTGTCCATTTCCTCACCTCCTTTCTGTATCTTCATCTTTTCTCCTGTCTGCATTTCCATCTCTCCCTCTTCCTTACCATTTACTCTTCCTTGGGTGTGTTTCTATCTACACCTTGCCCCTTGCCTGACTCTGCCCCACTGCCCCCATTTCTCCTCCTGCACCTGTGTCCTCATCTTCCCTTCTGGTTCTCTTTTCCCCTTGCTCCTGTCGTCTGTTACCATCTTCCTTCCTGTCCGCCTTCCCTCTCTGCTTGTACCATCCTGCTTTTCCCCTCTGAGTCCCCACATCCCCCTCCCCAGATCAAAGGGACTGTTAGCTTTTAATTCGGATCGACTGAGGTGCGACCATAAACTGCAGTCCTAGGCCCCAGACAACCACCAGGAGGGTCCCTTGCCCCACCCCCACCGCCTCTCTCCACCTTTCCAACGTGTTGCATGCTGGGAGTTGAGGGGGGTGAACTGCCGGCTTCATTCAGGAGGCTGAGATTTGGGGGTGAAATCAACCTAGGAGGCCACCCCAGCGGCGGCAGCACCTCAATGGATGGGGTGGGAAGAGAAAGAAAACTCTTATTCTTGGGGAGGGGAGTCCCTCTTCCTTATCCTTAGATTTCTACTGTCCCCCCCCCCTTAATTTATTTCGTTGTTTCCGGAGGGAGGGGGGAGGGGGGTTGTTGGGCCAAGAACTGTCCGAGGTGCTGAGCTGGGGCGGGACCGGAATCCTCCCGGGAGAGTACCAGGGACTGGGGTTGGGCCTGGGGCCGTGTCCAAGGTGCCAATGATGCGGGCCAACGGCGCGGGCCGCACTGTCTGTCTGTCCGTCTGTCCCGGAGAGAACTATAAAGCGCTGGAAGCGCCTGCACATGGTTTTGCTCCGGCTTTTCTTTGGGCCCTGGGAGGGAGGGAACCGGGTGGGAGTGGAACTGCCACGGGTAGGGCAGGAGGGCAAGAGATAGGGGTCTAGTGGGAAAGGTCCAGTCCCTGAGAGCTGCTACCTGCTACGCCCTCCTACACCAGCTTCCATTTTACAGAGAGGGAAGTGAGGCAGTCAAGGGTTGGAGCTGAATCCACAACCCCCATCCCAGCCTCCATCTTGTCTGACCTAGCTCCTGAATCATAATGCCCGGGCCACTTAGGGAGGAGTGGTTAAAGACAGCATAAGTCCTTTTCCTTCTATGAGGCGACCCGTTGAGGAAGAACTAGCTAGTCACTATGGCTGCTTTTCTCTTCCTTCCATCACCGTCTACCCTATATCGGGTCTAGAGTCCAGTTAGGCCTGACTAAGTCTGTGCTTACCACTCTGAGGTGGAACCTGATAGCCACACTCAGCCTCCATGTGCCCGACCATCACCATTACTGGGCTGCCTTGAGGCTGCTGCGGTCACATGCCCACCCAAGGCAGTCTTGGGAGGTCCATCGCTGCTTGAGACTTAGACCCTGGTCCTTTATCGCCAGGGAGGCACAGAGACCAAACGGGGAGACAAAAGCCATTCTCTGGGGTTGAAAGAAGAAAAATTAGCTATTTGGCCTGAGATCACTGCTCAGTCCCCATCGCCTTCTTATCTACATAGCTAAGCGCTCCGTTCACTGTTCCAATGGCCCAAGGAGGCCTGGCTTCAACAGAGCGCTCGTGGCTCCGACCCTGGTCGCCACCGTTGCTCCGAGCACCCAGAAAGAGAACCCGGAGGGGCCGGCAAAGATAAGGCCCCGGCTTCGCTGTCCGTGGTGCTGACGGGTGCATTCAGGCAGGGTGGGGGTTTGTACGAGCAGGAAGAGTTGAGGACTCGGCCTCAATCAGGTCTTCTGGGTAATTTAGGAATAGAGTGTCAGCTATTCTGGAGGCGAGTTACAGAAGTCTGGCCCGAGAGCCCAGGAATGTCGTTTTCCACTTGCCCTCCTTGAAGGACAGGTCTAGCCGTTCACCGGCCTCAGCCCAGAGCCTTGCCACCCGGCCTGGAGCCGGAAATCCTCAGTCCAGATTTGTGAATCGAGTTCCTGGAGGGAGGGGGCGAGCTGGCGGAAGGGAAGGCGGGAGCAGCCACCCATTGGCTGGAATTTGGCGCAGTCAGCGCGGTGCCGTCATCTCCCAGGGTTTGGGAGGAGGGAGGAAGGATCACTTGGGTCACTCCGCGGCTGTCGCCATAGTAACCAGACTGAGCGGGCGGGGCCACCTCTCAGCTCTCCCACCTCTGGAGGAAGAAACAATCCTAGTTTGGATTGTTTAGTTCTTCTTATTGGGAACTAGTTAGCGAGACTAGTTACTTGATTGAAATTTCCGAGTTAGAAGGAGCCCAAAAGGGATGAGAAAGACCGGAGAGTTTTCAGAGATCCCCAGACATCTTGCCCTTGGAAGACCTCTGGATTCTGCCCCCGAAATCTCTCTCTCTCTCTCTCTCTCTCTCTCTCTCTCTCTCACACACACACACACACACACACACACGCGCGCGCGCGCGCGCGCGCGCGACTCTAGAAACCTGGGGAGACCTAGAATGAGAAAAAAAGCCTCATTGAGTGGTGTCAAGTTAAATCTCGCTCTCCTTGCCATGCCCCAAAGCTGGAGACACTGCTATAATCCGATTGGGGGGGGCGGGGCTAGGTGAGGATCAACAGGAATACGGACGTGGAAGAATTAGGCTCCTGGGTCAAACTTGGTCAGAGTCCTGTTTTCTCACGGAGGAAGGCAGTAGGAAGAAGGGCCTGGAACCGGCTTATGAGAAGGCAAAGGGAGAAAAGACAGTTCTAACTCTGTGAAAACAGAGTAAGACGACTTCTTTTTACTGCCCACGAGTGAACCTTGGGAAAAGAAGTCCCAGCTGGGAATGAGGCGGTGAAAAGGACCCGAATCTCTACAGAAAGTCCAGCAGGACCAAGGGGTGGACTGATGAAAGAATGGAGATGGAGGTTGGGAGACAGAACCCAGCTGAAGCCATGACTCAGCACTTCCCCTCGAAAAGAGCTGGGGACACTGTTCCAGCACAGGGGCAGCAAAAGGGGAGGAGAGAGGACAGGAAAGCAAATGGGTAGATGACCCATGACCCACCCTTACACACACTGACACATAACCAAAGGCACGCATTTTAATCCAGAAGTGGACACAAATGCATTTATACTGATGAAGGTTCATTTGATCATAATATATACACATCTCCACTCCCCCTTCTCTGTCCCCCTTCCTGGAGCAGAGGACATTCTCTCTGTCCTGAGAACCATGCTCGCCTGTCCCTAGAATAACTTGGTACTTAGTGGAAAAGGACAAATGCACAAAGCTTGCAGACATGGTGGGGGGTTGTCATGGCAACTGCTTTGCCTGCCAGGCAGGGTGCCCAGCAACCAAAGCATCTGTCAATATCCAAGAGGACAGACATCCTATGGCCTCTGCCCACTGGGACCCTACCCCAGGCACCTAGGGAAGATTTCTACAACTGAGCTTGTCAAAGCAGTCCCTCCGGTCAGACCACCATAATGAGGGATAGCGGGAGGCCAGGTACAGAGACCAGACTTTCTTTATATCCCTCACCCTTTAAGTGGTACTCCTGACCATCCTAGAAATCATAGACAACATTTGCTGGGAAGGACCTCAAGACAGCAGGGATTAATACTTCAGGAGCCTTATTTAAGACCATGAATTTCCCTCTCAGTATCTTGCCACACATCCTACAAAGAGTTATCTATATCCACACAGAATAAGTATAGATGCCAAAATATTGTTTAGTTCCCTGTGATGAAAACTTGGATACACGCCAGGCGCAGTGTCACATGCCTGTAATGCCTGCTACTTGGGAGGCTGAGGCAGGGAGATAGAAATTCAAGTCCAGCCTGGGCAACAGGCAAGACCCTGTCTCCAGATACAAATAAATAAATAGATAAATAAAATAAAAAGGGCTGAGGGTATAGCTCAGTAGTAGAGTGCCCCTGGGTTCAATCCCCGGTACTGCAAAAGGAAAGGAGAAGGAGGAGGAGGAGGAGGAGGAGGAGGAGGAGGAG
>PVJS01018886.1:0-34336 GCA_004027185.1 Glis glis | reverse complement strand
CTTTCTCTCTACCTAGTGAGGCCCTCCGCAACTTCGTGAGACCCGGTTTCAAAATAAAGTATAAAAAAATAGAGCCGGGCATGGTGGCGCACGCTTGTAATCCCAGTACTTTGGGAGGCGGAGACCGAAGGATCCGGGTTCATGGCCAGCCTCAGCTCTCTCTCTCTCCCCCCACCTCTCTCTCTCTACCTAGTAAGGCCCTCCACAACTTCGTGAGACCCGGTTTCAAAATAAAGTATAAAAAAATAGGGCCGGGGGTGTAGCGCGGAGGTAGAACGCCCCTGGGTTCAATCCCCGGTACTGCAAAAGAAAAAAAAAGACCTGAGAAGCCACAGCCACTATGGGCTGGCACAATCCTGGCAAAGAGTCATTCTCAATAGACCGGGTGCCATAAGTTTAACCTATTTGTTGCTAGCCAGGAGTTATTAAGTGAAATAGAACTGAGGCCATGGATTCAGATTTCTCTCCATCTTCTATATAGCCACAGCTCAGTATGTGAGTCCAGCAATTCTCCTCAAAAGAATCCTTCCTCTCACAGATGCTCTTCATACTTTCGCAGAGTCTTAATCTCTTCTCCAGACTTCTTGATTATGACTTATGTAGTTATTGCAGCATTGTTTTATAATATACTACTTATAGAAACATGCCTCCTTATCTAAATCATACTAGAAAACAATGCATTCCTTTCCTAGGTTGCTGCTCATTTTGTGAGTTTTTTTTCTACTTAGCCCTGTATCATATATTATCCTTGATTATTTTGTTTGCTTTATTTGGAAAACTATTTGCAATTGAATGTCTAGGGACTTCCTCTTTTGTCTCTGCTTTGGGATCAGTTGGCTTTAACGGGAGAGAGTAATTTTAATGAGTTCCTCTGAGATTTGGGAATGGAGACAATTTTAATTAAAACATCATGAATTGCAACTTTCTGAGGAAGCTTTAAGTTTGAATTTGGATCCTACTAATAATGTTGTCTTTAACTCAGTATGGGACAGAACTATATTTGCTTTCTCCATATAGATTTTTAGTGTATATTTTTATTTTTTAAATTATTTTATTCATGTCCTGCAACTACACATTATAGTGAGGTTCAATGTGATGAAAACATACATGCACACAGCACTTGGTATATTTCCCTCCACATCCCACCGTCCTTCCTCCCTGCACATGTTCGTGAAATTGATAGTAACATCTTCACATATTGCCATAATATTATTTGAACTGTTTCTTTCCTTAATCCTCCCTTTCCCCCTCCCTAAGTCCCTCCCCCAATCCCCTTCCATTACTCTATAGGACTCTCTCTATATTATTTCAAGTCCCTTATGTTTCCTATTTTCTTTCTACCTTCCACATATGAGAGAAAACATATAACCCTTGGCCTTCTGAGACTGGCTGATGTAGAATGGCAATCATCAGGAATAGAAACAATAACAAATACTGCCGAGGACGTGGAAGCATAGGAATTTTTATACACTGTTGGCAGGATTGTAAATTAGTAAAATCACCATGGAGACCAGTTGGAAGGTTCTTCAAAAAACTAGGCATGGAACCACCACGTGACCCAGCTATACCACTCTTTGGAATCTTTCTGAAATAATTAAAGTCAGAATACTACCATGATACATGCATATCCATTTTGATAGCAGCACAGTTCACAATAGCTTTATATAGATTCTGATAAAAACAAAAAAATCAAGAGTATACACCTTTGGATGGCTATTTGTTTTAAAGAACCTCGTACACTTTGTTTTTGCTTTCTTAGCTTTAGTTATAGTTCATATATGATTATTTAGGAGACGAGTGTACATTGAATCTCACTGTAACCTCAGCTCTTCCCTCAAGGATCTGAAGTCTAGCTCCACAAAGAACCCACTTTTTTTCTAATAGATTGGTTGTATAATGAAATTATATAATTTTCCCCGAGATTATTGTTTTGAAGAATGTATTATTTTAACATATCAGAGCTTCTATAATTTTTATTAAGTTCAGCCTTTCCATATGAATTCTCTGATAGTGTGATGACTTACAAATATTAGGTTTAGGAGTTAATGTAGAACATTAGTGATAATAGAACTTTCTAGCCTCACCTCTTGTCTTTGTTAATGAGAAAACTGAGGGAAGAAATGTGAAAGAACACACCTGGCTTACAAATCTTACTAGGAAAGTTTGATATAAAACAGAGGTCCCAGATATTTGGCCTGAAACTTCAAATACCTGACAGAATCAGCTCAGTGTCGCCACCACATGGCAAGAGTCAGCTACAGCAATCTTGTGATAGGAAGAGAGGGACTCAGGTTATTCTTAACAAATATTATGAACTGTGACTGTAAAGATAAGACATAAAATGCAGAAAAAACTAAAGAACAACCAAAACAAGAAGAAAAGAGAAAATAAGAGTAAGACTCAAACTGCTTACTTATACACAATAAAACTGAACTGTACATTACCACTTCTACTATACTACCCAAGAAAATTGTGATCTCAGTCTACTTAGATTATCAAATATCTTCCAAGGAGCCTATTTCAAAATTCTTGTCCAGCCGGGCATGGTGGCGCACGCTTGTAATCCCAATACTTTGGGAGGTGGAGACCGGAGGATCCGGGTTCACAGCCAGCCTCAGCTCTCACTCTCTCTCCCTGTCTCTCTCTCTCTCTCTCTCTCTCTCTCCTTAGTGAGGCCCTCCGCAACTTCGTGAGACCCGGTTTCAAAATAAAGTATAAAAAAATAGGGCCGGGGGCATAGCTCGGAGGTAGAACGCCCCTGAGTTCAATCCCCGGTACTGCAAAAAAAAAAAATTTCTTGTCCATACAAATTAATTTAGCCCAATTTATTCTTATGTAATGTAAACTAAATAATATATATCTTCCACTCTCCTTCAAGTTTGAGCTGAAGTCTCACATTTTCTAGTTAGTTTCCAGCCCAGACCAAGTTTGCCTTACAGGGTTTATTGTTCAATTCATTCAATTCCACAAATAGCATGTTTTCATCTCAAAATAGCTGTTTTATAAATTTGTCCTATATCATCCTAATCATGGTATACTGCTATGGCATAATACTATATATATTTTCAATTTCCCTACCCAGTGGTGCATATAATAGACATCAAAAACTAATAGTCATTCAAGTTTACAAGACTGTCAGAGTAAAAAAAAAATGTCATTTTATAGCTGGTGGATAAAACCAGATGCATTATGAGAAAATTAACATAAATTCCATATTAGGTATACACGATCTGCCTTGAGTATATATAGTATCAAATACATACTTGTAAGACAGCAATCTTTCTGCTTAATACTTATACTTTTAGATATAGTATTTAATTTCTGTTTCAATTATTTAAAATATCATATTTATACTATTTTAAACAATGCAAATAATAGAATATTTACCATATTTAAAGGAAAGATTCTAGCTTGAATTTTAATTGATTGTAGGAAGTTATATTATACATTTTAAAGTATTAAAATATATATGTCAATAGACTAATAACTATGGTAAAGAATTTTGAATATTATCATAGTTTTAACATATACTTTTTGTTATCATTTGAAGTTTTTGTTTGTTTGTTTCATTTTATTTTATTTAAATGTCAAAATGTTATGGACCCAGAGTATCTACAACTTCTTAAGATGAGTTGGCAGCATTGGCAGTTAAAAACTGCTGGCTTCATGCATAAAAACATAAAAATTTAAAACCTATCCTTGCAACTGCAATGAAGAAGTTTCAAGTATGCCATAATTGGTGACTCAGCAGTTTTGTTGTATAGCTTTAAAGAGTCACGCATTCATTTGAAAAGCCTTGTCTGGGGAGATTTAGCAATCTAAACAAATTGTTGTACAAAGAAAACAAATTTCTTTTGATTAACAGGTGTTTTGATGAGTGCATAGCTTTAAATGTTTTTATTTGTAGTCTTAAATGTGGCTAAATCTCAAAGCTTGGCATTAAAAATATCTCTAAAAAAATATTGAAAAGAAGCCTCAGGTGTATGTATGTACTTCACTACGGCATATACATTAAAAAATAAAAATTTATTGAGGAAAACAAAGGCTACTTTGTGCTACAATTTTCTTATTAAATAGGATTTATAGAATGACTTAGAAATCCAGTTAATATCAGAGGCCATATAAGGTCAAAAGACCTTCTCTAGCTAATTTGGTCATTTATGGGAGAGAGGTTTAGATCGTTTAAATGTTTCACCAGGTTCAATGGCTAATTGCTAATTGTGGAAATGTTTAGTGAAAATATTAGTCTGCTTTGTTTACATACATGTAACTTGGATAGAACAATGTTTATTTCATAGAGTAACTCTATTGAGTCAAAAATGTCTATAGAATAACATGGTACTTTGCACATAGTGAATTCTGTGGTATGAGTGAAATTTCTCACTGACTTATTTTCTATTTAGATCGAAAAATAGTGACATTTTCCTAAGAAATCAAATAGGGATAAAGGCAGAATACTGGATTTTTGTTGTTGCTATTTATTTGGGCCCCAACTGAAACACTTAAAAATGTTTGTTTTCCTTCTTATTAGAGAGATTTTCAGTCTGCATTTCTTAGCATGTAATTTCTTATTATTCCCCAGTTATTTGATATTGGCTGTCAGCCCTGCCTAAATTAATTTCATTAGGGCAGAAGCAAGAAGTTAAATAGGATGGCTTTCTCTTTTAGTTTTCAAGGGATCCTTGCAATAGAAACTACATTTCCCAACAACAACAAAATGAATTCCAGTAATTAAGAACAAATAATATATTTGCAAATCAAAGGTCCATAAGGTAAAATAATATTCTGTAAATATTTTGAGCAATCGCATTAAAGTCAATACCAGATAAAAATCCCATTTCGTTTTTTCCTTTTAGGGAAAGGTGAACATGGGAAACCTTACCCCCTTACTGAAGAGGACCATGACGACTCAGCTTATAGGGAAAATGGTTTCAATATTTTCGTCAGCAACAATATTGCTCTAGAGAGATCCTTGCCAGATATTCGCCATGCTAAGTGAGTATCAACACACTGAGTGAGTGTGCAAAGGGGGTTCTTTGGTGTGTTTGTTTCATTACTTTTAATGTGTATCATTGTGAGATATGTAACCAAAATTTTCACCCTAATTATTTTGATAAAAATTTCATATTTCATAATCTTTAATATGTTTGATTTAAATGGGAATAACCAGCTGGGCACTGTGGCTCACACCTGTAATCCCAGTACTTTGGAGGCTGAGGCAGGAGGATCACAGGTTCCAGGCCAGGTTGGGCAATTTAGTGAGAACCTGGTTCAAAATTAAAAGGGGCAGGGGGCATAGCTCAGAGGTAGAATCACACACACACACACACACACACACACACACACACACACACACACAATGGAATCACTTTTGAAATTCCAAAAGAATAACTACCAACTCTATAAGACAATATGCTTTCTTCATTGACTCTATTATATCCATTTAAAACAAAATGTTTTAAGATAATCCCATACTTTTTACCTTTGGTTATATAAATCAGGAGCCACTTTTCTCTGGTTGTTAGTGCTGGCAGAGCCACCTTCCATGTGGACACCTCCTGTGGACTTCATTTACACCCAGCCACAGTTAGTGCCCTTGTTGTTACTCTTCCATAAAGAATGCTTAAAATGAATACATCCATAATCCAAAGGGAATGCTCGCTTGTTCAATTTTCTGTCACTGTATGAACTGCTTGTATCTTGTCCATTGGCAAGGAGTTCGATTTTTATTGAATCATAGCTAAATATTATTGCACAAATGGAAATAAGGATAATACTTCATGTTATTAACCTGAAATCCATCCTCTCTCTCCTCATCACCACCTACCTTTAAAGCGCTTATTGTACTGTTTATTCTTATCTATTGTGGTTTACCTGTTAACTTAAGGCCAAAAGGATGCAAAGAACATGGACTGTGATCTGAATTTGGAATGATTTTTGCCATGCATATTTTATAAATCTATCCAACTGTACTAATATATTTACCTATCCACCCACTCAATCTCCTTTTGGAAATACTGGTGTGAGAGAAAGAAAATAAGAGAAAAGAAAATGATGAAAATTAATGAAAATAAAGATTAGGAATCTAAATTGAACCCGTAATGTAAAGTAAATAAAAACTCTTAGTTTTGCACAAAGAAAATGAACCCTTTAGAAAAAGTCAGTAAATTATTGTTTGGGGGACTTTATTTTATTGTCACACTGTATCTTTAAAAATTTATTTGAAAGTATAACAGAATGACTGGTTTTCTCAGGTTTTATGTGAATTTGCATTTCCCAGTATAGTTAAGCAGAGGATTAATGTGAAGAACAAATCAATTTTTCCCTAAACTGAAGGCTTTATATATTGGCCTAAGCCTTTTAGCCAGCCAAATTATTCCCAGGTTACCTGAAATTATCTACAGTAATTCCCACTGACCGAGAACATTTCTAGTTAGGAGAAATTTTAATACCTAATTGCACACCATCAAAGATGCATTAAATTGCATTGTTGGCATAATAAATATGCTCAGAGAATAATTTCCTTCTACTTCCTTTCCACCCCCTCACTTCCAGTCTTTTAATGTGTATTCAGCTGGAAAGTATTGCAGGTGGAAACAGGGCAGAAAATCACTGAAATCAAAAGAAGGCTCATATTCCCGTTTTCCTAAGAGAGTATATTTTTAGTGCATCCATTACCTTTTAAGAAAAGATATTCTTAGGCAATATGGGAAAAAAGGGTATAATGAAAAGAAAAACAGTTTAAAATTTTTATTAGAGTTACTGAGATTAGAATAAGAAGAAAATGTTGTTCTAAATGTTAAGGAAGAAAAACTTGGCTAAAATATGCTCAGGGCCATATTCTTACTTACTAAAGCTGGATATTTCAGAACCAGTTGAGAAATTGTCCCAACGATGATTTGGTATTAAAATATTACCTTCATGGTTGAGATTCTGTTGGTGTGCATGGTTAGAGGCGAGCCCAGTGTAATGTCTAATACTGAACTCCAGAAGGAAGCACATTCAACCCTGAAGTCAAAGAGCTTGTGGACAACAGAAGGGCTATTGTAAATCTGAAGGAATGAAGGGCAGAGTACAATGACTGACCTTTGCAGGTCCCAAGGCAGGACGATGAAGGAGGAGCTGAGCCAAGCATGGAAAGCTCTCTAAGTCAAGCTTACCAATCATGTCTCTTCCCTTCTCCTGGTAAGGATGTTTGAGAAGACAGAGAGAGCAAAAGAGTGTTAATCTAGTGACTGTCCCTCCATGTGGGGGCATCTGTCCAAGAAAAGAGCCCCTTCCTCAATAAATTGAGCATACATAATACTTTATATACAAAAGAAAAGGCAAATTCTCAACTAATACGCAAACTTTTGAGTCCATGTTTGACTTTCAGTCTCTTATATCTTAACCACTCCTGCCTGCAAGGAAGTTTGTTAATTCTTAAAAAACAAACAAACAAAAAAACCCAAAATTGACTTCCTTGATTTACATTGTGATGCTGAATAACTCAATTTGTCATTTTGAATTTTTATTTACCCACTTCACTAAATAGAGATGCAAACTTCCTTCATGTCCCTTACCAGGGAATAAGGTCATTAAAATTGAGACTAGGCTTACTAAATCAACTGTGACACAACCTAGTCAGTTAATTTTCCTTCAGAGGGCAATGCTTCTGTTTCCCTTTCCTTTTTTTCCCACTGGTATAAAAAAGATGTAAAATAGATGAAGATCAACTGTATTTTAATTCTAAAATTAAATTATAAATACATTATTAAATCTGTGAGTCAATTTTGGTTTATTACAAACAATAATTATGTGTTCAGTTTCTTTTCCCAAAGATTTAGTAAATATGCTTAAAATGATACTTATTTTACTTTTACATGAAGTAGAAAAATGTGATGTAACAGTTTTGACTCCTGTCTATTTAATGCTAGAACTCATTCACAGAAATGTTTGAGGTTAGCCATCCAAAAATGTGCTAAGATAATTTTTTTTAATTCTCAATTTCAAAAGCTATATAGAAATTTGAGTGGTGCTGGTTGGTTTCCTTTCACATTTTATTATGATATGCTCATGAAGTTGATTAAGTATCTTCATTTAGCAATTTTACAAGTGAATTTAGAAGCAAAATAAACTAAATGACTGCTCATGTACTACAGTCAGGTGTGAATATTGCCACAAAGAGGGAGATGGGAAAAATGTCCTTTAAATCTCATGCTATTACAGCCTAGGGTATGTCTAAATATGACTGAAAAAAAGACAAAAACAATTAAAATTATGAGCAGCAGATTGGAGGGAAGAATGGCCAGGAAAAAAAACTGATAAAAGCAATCTATCAAAACTGCTATTTAGGTGAATACATTCAATATTTGGGGGAAGCTGACCTTATATACAAAGTATAAACATAATTTAGTGTATAAATGTGTTTCTAAGAGTCAAGACAAAAATTCACAATGAAATGAGAACAACAAAAAGTTTACACACACACACACACACACACACACACGGATGCATATACACATCAACCTTTTCACTAAAGCCTGAAAGATATGGATGAGTTTTTATCACTATAAGTAAAGATGCATCACTGTTGAAATGAAAATCTTCCCAGGAGAAATAACAGTTTAGGAGTTGTCAGACATTTAGCCTTAGGACAGAATGACAGATCATAAAGCCGATTCCTTGAAAGGTGGAATAGGATAAGCACAGGGCCCTTGATCTAAAAGAGTGGCAATGTGAAAGTTGCGCAAGAAATATATGAGTAAACCTAGAAATAAACTACCAGCTTTAAAATCACATCCACTGAATTTCAATCTATATATTTTGTAACCTTATGATAGGGATTAAATGAAACTAAAAGCATAAATCCAAGAAATAAGTTCACCCCAGTACCAAAAAAAAGGATTAAGGCAGAATACTACTACAACCCGCTGTCTAAAATACTTAAGATGCCCTCTTGCACAGAAGAGTAACAGTTCAGAAACCAACACCAGCCTCCACGTGCCCATCCTTGCCTATCTGTGATGTCCTTTTCTTTTCCCTCCACGTTGACTATCTTTCTGCTTCCGTGCATGTACACAGAGCAGCATGAACATAGCACATTCTTTTGTTCCTTAATACAGACATAAAATATCACATTAAAGTGTTAATCATATTGTTATATAAAATTTTAATATATATAAAATATTTCTATATAATAGGTGATGAAATAAGGGGATAAATGGATGAATAAGTACATAGTGATGACCCATCTCATTCAAACACACGCACATCTACTTGGCAGTTCACATTAGTGTTTCAGACTTGTCAAAGGCAAGATATATTACCAGTTATCGCTACTTTATCAAACCCAATCGACATGGCAAGATTAGAACCGAAAAACTGTGTGACTGAAACCAGCCATCGAAAATTGAAATACGTGGACATTAAAACAATTACTATGTAAATCGGTGCCTGGAAATGACTTATATAGATACGCTCTATAATATACTTGTCACTAGCCAGATGCCAAGTTGACATTTTATTCTGCTACTATCGAGAATGGGGCACAGAGAACTGTGGCTGACTTCTCAAGAAATCGTGCCAATGACAAAAGGTTAAAAGAAAATAAAGCAGTTTCTTCTACTTTCTGAACATATCTGGTGCCCTTATAAATACATTTTTAAGAAATTTAAACTATTTCTTTTTCTTCCTGGTGCATTTAAAATTTGAAGAATGAATCTTCGAATGCATTTATATAAATTGTTGCCCAACAGAGAGATGCCCTCATCTCTGAAGTTTTCCTAAACTCTAAGTTAATTTTATGCAAATGTTTATTTTAAAATAATCCAGTAATATGAAATGCAATAATTAGGGTATTTTTATCCATAAACTTATCGCAACAAATGTGTTTATTTTTCCTGATTTTCTTGTATTTGCAAATTTGGTACATATTTATGATCATAAACATGTAAACTGTGTGACTTTGTTTAGTTTTTTTTTATTTTTTAGTAGAGCTGGGGATTAACCTAGAGCCTTGTGCATGCTATGTGAATGCTCTACCACAGAGCTACACTTCCCACCCCTTTTACTTAGTTCTTAAGCACAGTTTCATATTCTACATTATCTTCATATTTAACAAACTTCCATTTTCAACCTGACTTGACCTTAGGCCTAAAATACACAGGTGCAGATTCTTAATAAAGCCCTGGATATGCTTCAGTATTTCTAGTAATGCTGAGGAACAGACATCTGGGTCTTAACTTCTCAAATCCAGTGTGCCCATTCAGTAGTGAATTCAGTCTTCTATACAACAGTTTAAATACTAGAATAAATGAATTTAACTCAAGCACATTAACTACTGTTATAAAGGGGCTAGTTTTCCTTAGAGTAAAAAAAAAATCAGATCCTCACTGACATTATTTTTTGTCAGAATTATTAGAATCTCTCATCTTTTTGCTTCCAGTTTCCAGCATCTTCAGTGCATTGTCCACCCTGCTACCAGAGGAAGATATAAACATGGTCCTCTCTTCCCCCATGATTAACAGTATTGGAAATACTTTATGTTGACTGCAGGCTAATGTCAAATTCCTTAGAATCGCTTTCAAGATCTTGCATGATCTGTTTTCAACCTACAGACTCATCTATAAAGACTTCCCTAATTCTTCCAGACAAACTTAGTCACACTTCCTCTGGGCTCTCATTGCCCATGTGCCATCTATTATGTCACTTGTCTCATTTGAGCCTAATCATGTTGTGTATCTGTCCACTGGTCTGTGAACCCTTAAGGGAAGAGACTGTAATTTATTCATCTTTGTATACTAAGTGTCTCTCACTTTCCCTTATGCCTTTCCTGTCTCCCACTTCTCTGCCTCCTTCCATAAAGAATTTGACAGGTAAAAGAAAAACAATTAAAACAACAACAATGTCAGCAATAATAATGGTAGTTTGTATTTATCAAACCCTTACTCCTATCAGATATACTAAGTGCTTTGCATAGATTACCAAATTCCCTAAATCTTAATTATGAAGAAGTTTTTGTTTGTTTGTTGTTTTGTTTTGTTTGTTTTGTTCCACATTATGCCACATGAGAAAACTAATCTTATAGATGTTAAATAACCTGTCCACTGTCATATAGGTAGTAAATGGCAAAGTTGGCATTTGGACATAAGATAATTTGACTTACAAAATGTGACTATTTAATATTTGAGAAATAATGATCAGACATAAGATAGTAATGAGTTTGTAATATAGCTGATTTTTTTAAAAAAATATTGATATTTATGTAAAGATAACTACTAACAGTCTATTTAGGACAAGGCTATTTATATGAATACCTTATGTGAAGCCCAAATAGTTGTTATTTCATAGGCATAGAAAAGACTGAACAGAGCACCAATAATAATTAAAAAGTGGAAATAAACTGATATACATGTGTGATAATTGTTTGAAAATGCATTTTAAAATATCTCCAGGTAAGCCGGGCATCGTGGCGCATGCTTGTAATCCCAGTACTCTGGAGGCTGAGACCGGAGTATCCGGGTTCGTGGCCAGCCTCAGCTACTTAGTGAGGCCCTCTGCAACTTAGTGAGACCCTGTTTCAAAATTTAAAAAAGAATAAAAACTAGGGCTGGGGGTGTAGCTCAGAGGTAGAATGTCCCTGGGTTCAATCCCCAGTGCCAAAAAACTAAATAAATAAAAAATAAAATATCTCTAGGTATACAAAACTGCAAGCTTCATTGCATAACAAAAGTAATTTATGCTTGTAATCCCAGTACTTGGGAGGCTGAGACAGGAGGATCACAGATTCGCAACCAGCCTCAGCTACTTAGTGAGGCCTCCACAACTTAGTAAGACCCTGTTTCAAAATAAAGAATAAAAAATAGGGCTGGGGGTGTAGCCTGGAGGTAGAATGCCTCTGGGTTCAATCCCTGGTACTGCCAAAAAACAAATTTTTTTTGAGCATCATTTTGTAATTAAGAAACTGGCCCTGCCACGTACAGTGTAGTTTAATATTGTCTGTGATTAAGATTTAGTTCCCCCTAGAAACAGACCGTGAGACAAAATTTTGACTGCAATAGTTTTAGAACTATTCTCCTTCTGTGGAGTAATCACAGAAAGTATTTGTACACCAAGAGGAATGTGAAGAAGATAGAGAAGGGAAAGTAGCCAGCGGAAGGTGTGTCTTCAAGCTGTGCATCCCTGTGTGCAAAAGAGGCTCAGTCCTCCTAGGGAACTCTGGGAGACAACAGACATCACACTTCAGAGTTATCCCACCACGAAACTATCCTCCAGCTTCCAGTATTCATCGGTTGATACTTGCTCCAAGAGTTTTAAGTTCCCCTGAACTTTTGATTTGTCTATTATGAAGAATTAAATAAATGTGTTGATATTTAATAATAAGAGCCTCTTGGTTTGTACTGGGATGGCAAACGCTAAGGGGATATTGGAGGTGCACTGGCATCATCTGCTAGAGCCTACCACTCACAAACACCTTCCTTCAGCAAAGCAGATCTTTAGCTACACACGCATATCAATAGACAGATTCAGTATATATATGAATACTGTATTCCAACTGGATGTCATTTTGACAACTCAATCATAACATTGTGAAAATTGAACTCATTATCTTCACCTTCAACCCTTGAAACCCTCAAACACGATGTTCCTTTATTAGTCAATATGTCACAGTATCAATTGTTATAGCCGAAAGATGGGAGTTCTCCTTAACTCTCCTAGTTACCATGTCATGTCAATTCTATTTCTACATATACCTTGAATCTGTCTTCTGTAGGCCACCTTCAACTCTAACTTGTATTTCTACAACACTTTCCAAATATGTTCAGGAGTCTTTTTTACGTATATCTGTAGCCCTCTATTAAACTTCTGCACTATACATTTCATACATTTCATTTTAAAAGGTAAATGGTCTGTTGGTCATTCTGTATTTCCCTTTATATTCTAATTGTCTAGATTTAGCTCATTGTTTTCCATTTTAGTTTCTGGCTAATAGCAAACTGTCAGTGAACCATTGTAACTTGAATGAATGAATGACTGAGTGAATGAATGAATGCTTGAGTAGAGGAGGTCTTTTCACATTTCATGTGTGGTAATAATTTGCGCTCACTCAGACAGAAAGCCTTTGTTGCATGTGATTAGTCTTGCATCATTTTGCGTTTGCCTTTTTTTCTGATTTAATGTTTTACATGGCTGTTAAACATCTTTTTAAAGTCATGAGCTTATTGGTTATTTATAGGATATTACTTTATGCAATTCTTATTTAATAAGCAATTGATATGTGCAATATCTTCTTTTAATGTTTAGAAAATAATTTGCCTTCTTGGAAATATCACTTATATTCCCAGAACATTGTGAGATATAATAATTTGTGAAGTAGGCACAATTATGCTGAATATGGGTATATGGAAGCGCAATTACCTTGGGCCTTTTGCTTTGTTCAGAAGAACGGATGGCCCTGTATAATTATGACCAGGTGTGCTGAATTACATTAGCATTCTTTTCCAGATCTGTGCATTATATGTGAAGGCATCTGTCTTACTACACTCCCTTGGAAATTACTGACAGATCTGTCTCATTTTATATTTTCTTGACATTTTAAGTCATCGTAAAGTGAATTTCATGTTTTATAGCATTTTATGCCCATATCATCACATCATTTGATGTTTTTCCCAACTCTTCTCATTGCCTTTGAAAGCATCGAAATCTACTCTTTTGATAAATACTGTTAAAAATAATAAAATTTCAGATTAAATAATTGATAAAGGGACAGGAGAAAAATACTTCTTTTTTGGCTCCTCAGATATTTTCATAATGAAAAATCACCTTGAAATTTCTTTTAAAAGTTTCCAATGTCTCCGTTTGGATCTTAATGTAATCTTACTATGTGGTTATGTTTGGTAAATGGTCACTTAGGATTAAATTCTAATTTATTCCATTGAAAGGCTGCAGGTATTTTTTCCCCCACAGAGCCATACTGTCCAACTAATGAAGCTCTCCACAGTCAAAACTGACTACTTAAGCATAATTATTACAAAAGTTAAATTTTCAAAACTCTTCAGGAAACCCATATAAACCTTAATAATGTGCTCACTGGAAAGAATTTTAAATCATATAATTTATTCTTATTTCTATTACATGACAATAAGAAAAATGTTCATTAACAAGAACACAACATTTCAACATCCTGACATATTTGAGCTCCTGATACAAAGAGAATAAAATAATTGTTTCATGAAGATTGTTAAAAGAATCATTAAAGAATCCATGAATGAGTAGAGCAATTGTTACGATGTACAAGCTCTGGTTTTAAAAGTATTAGCAAAGTCATGTCTGATAACATAATGAATAAGCAATAGTCTAAGTTATGTTAGAGTTTTGCATTTCCCATAGCTTTTTTTCTTCCTCCACCATTTCCAGCTGTAAGCACAAGATGTACCTGGAAAGGCTGCCAAACACCAGCATCATCATCCCATTTCATAATGAAGGCTGGACTTCGCTCCTGCGGACCATACACAGCATCATTAACCGAACCCCGGAGAGCCTGATAGCGGAAATCATTCTGGTAGATGACTTCAGTGACAGAGGTAAGGTGCAGCTGATACCATTTTATCTCACTCTGCGATCACCCACATAACCATCAAAGGCTTTTTAAAAAAGGCAGGTAGTGAGTCTCTTTCTGATTCTATCTGAAAGGTGATTATGAAGGTTTGTATCTGTTGTGATTTCAGAAAATATTGGCCAATTGCAAGAGAAACTTAATGGGAAGTTATGTTCATCATTTTGAGATCTATCAAAAATTTGCATTACATTTCTGTTGTAAATTAGACAGGTATTGCAAAAATGCCTCAAATTCTACTTTCAGCTTTAAGACAAACATTACAAAATATATTATTGTAAGTACATATGAATGGTGGAATATCCAAACAGAACTGTAAAATCTGTTCCTATTTCTGAAAAATATATTTACTCTATTATTTACCAGTATGTCATATTCTTCAGGCTATGCTTATATTACTTCATAAATATCAGAAATTAAAAGGAACACAAATACTTATTTTTCCTTGCTAAGTCTAGCTATTTTATCATATGCAAACAATAATAGACATGATCTGGTGTAACTGTATTAAAATTTTTAACATAATATTTTTACCATTCTGATAAGACACAATTTGTTTTATAAAAAGGGAAATAAAATTATAGAAAGTTTCCTGAGAGTAAGTCTTTATAAGTCATATTTGGTCTTAATAGGAGTTAATACTACAGGGACAATATTAACTTTCTTTCTCTGCTTGTATAAGTATTCATCTGTTTGTGAGTATGATTTTCTATTTTATAGTTCATGGCATGAAGGAGCTTTGTTTAACTCTAAGTCTATAAGAAAGAATGACAGTACAACATTTTTAAAATATTATTCTTATGCCTCAAAAGAGAATACATCTTGAGAGTTAAGTTTATGGGTTAAATGAAGTTTTACAAATTTCATTTGAAGAAAAACATTTTTTGAGGTACTCAAAAACTTTGTTAGGGTAAGATTAGTGTGTTAATCAGAGTTTTAGTCCTCAATAATTTGTTTTTAAATATTGATTCAGGGGTTGCCTAACATCAATCGGTATTAGAATTTATATGACAAAAATGAGATTGTTCAACTGTATTCTTTTAGTGTATGAACTGCCAACTTGACCATTTTGGTTTGATTTCAGAGGATTTTACCTTGTGTTGCTTAGATAGGTAGGCATTCAATAATACCCAAAAATAAGGGATAGTATCCCAAACGGAAATTTCAGAGATTTAAAATACCAATTTAAATAGCACATTCATTCATTTATCTTGCTTGTAATTAAGGCTACATCTTTCAAAGCAGTTAGTATTGCTTCAGCTAAATATAGATACTGAATGTGTTGACAAAGCTAAAGTATTCTTTCTAAAAGTAAAATGAAAATAAAGATCTGAAACTGCTAATCTCCAAGAGAATGGTCTTTTTGATTGACTGGTACTGGGAGATATAAGGGAGTGTATCTTTGGATGATTTTCTACGTAATAAACTTTGTCTTGATAAACTATTATCATAGCAGAATTTTGTCCCGGGGCAATATAGTAAGAAACTCTTGGTGGAGAAAATTGAGGTTTGGAGAGCATTTTTTTTGCCAAATATTTCTCAGAGGTATTTTTCAATTGAAAGTTTATAAAGGATAAAATAACAGCACCTACATTTTCTTGGTTTAACTCACAATATATTTGGTACGGTAGTGACTTTGATGACTTTTTGTATGTAATGAATTACATACATTCTGCAAGTAATGAATGTTACCTGGGAAATAAGCAGACTGCCAATATAATTAGTGAAGTACAACAACAGAAAAAAAAGGATTATTTGGGATAGCAATGGTGATTTCTTTATGTTCCTATTGGAAATTGTTAGCCAGGCGTGGTGGTGCACGCTTGTAATCCCAGTACTTTGGGAGGTGGAGACCGGAGGATCCGGGTTCGCAGCCAGCCTCAGCTCTCTCTCTCTCTTTCTCTCTCTCCCTGTCTCTCTCTCTCTCTCTCTCTCTCTACTTAGTGAGGCCCTCCACAACTTCGTGAGACCTGGTTTCAAAATAAAGTATAAAAAAATAGGGCTGGGGGTGTAGCGCGGAGGTAGAACGCCCCTGGGTTCAATCCCCGGTACCACAAAAAAAAAAGAAGGAAATTGATTGTTAAGGATAATCACTATTTTAATGGTTGGGTAAATTTTTTAGTAATATATTCTATTCCTATTAACCATGAAGTTGAAAGTATTACTCTTTTTGGTGTTTATTCAGGCTTGAGTGGACCTAAGGAGCACCACTTCTGAATTATGGGAAATACAAAGAATTAACATAATGAATAGATGTCACGGTCCCAACACCTACTATTGACTATGTAACATTGGGCAAACTGACTTCTCAGAGTCTTAACCTTTTTGTCAAAATGGGGAGAATGATAATGACTCCTCATAGGTTATGATCAGAAGAGCTGTCATGGGTGGCTGTATACTACACCAGAGAGTAATTGCTTTCAACTATTGATTTCTATCACCATATGCTCCCCTACTATTATAAATAGTCTCCATACATTTTTTAGGAGAGTCTTCTAATTTCATCAATCTACTTAAGAATCTATTATATCTATAAACAAGTCATTTAAGGACGCGTGAAGACTAATCATGATACTTCAAAATACATTGGAATAATTAGGACTGCTTTCACATTAAAAATCTCCATTATGACCAAGAAGCTATTATGAACATTAAAATAAAATTCTAAGATTTAATAAAAAAATAGAGATCAAGGATAGGCATGGTAGTGCACACATGTAATCCCAGTACTAGAAGACTGACACAGGAGGATCACAGGTTCAAGGCTAGTCTCAGGAACTTATCGAGACCCTGTTTCAAAACAAAATATAAAATAGGGCTGGGGTGTAGCTCAGAAGTAGAATGCCCCTGGGTTTAATCCCCAGAACCGAGAGAAAAAAAAAAAGAGAGAGAGATCATGTTATTTACCTAAAGTATATAAAAGACCTTATATGAGTACTTAGCAGGATCTTTTTCAAGATTATTTTCACTTCCACAAGAGAAGGAAAATAACCCAGGGCATCTCTTGTTTACAGGGCCTCTAAGACAGAGAAAGTGTTTCTACTTTTTAAATTCTGATATATCTTATATCATTATGCTGTTAATGCTATAATTAACTTACGCTTTTTTGTAATCCCAGAAATCATAACCTTGTAATGCATAATGTTCATTCTAACAACTGTTTAAAAATCACATTCGGCAGGCTAGGCAAATTTAAAGTAAAGGAAGATCTAGGGAATCTATTGGCTTTCTTTAGGAAATTATTTCTGAAGTGTTACACTTTAGGTTTATTTTCAGAAATACATTCCAATTCTAATTCTATTCAGCAGGCAACTTAACACCTTTGCACTGTACCTCTTCCAGATACTGTGCAATGTCCTTCTGCCAAAGGTAATAAAATTTTGATAATACTTAATTGAATATTTCTACCTTATATTTTATGCCCTCTAGGTCAATAAAAGAGCCACACCAAAAAAAAAAAGAAAAATAGGAAAGCCAATATTTTAGCCACATTATTAACACAAGTATAATATCACTTGGAATCCCTATTTCCAGTAAATGTAAGTATCATAGTAATTGTCAAATTCTGTGATAAATAAAAACACTAAAATATTTTATAATTACAAAATAATTCAAGTTATTGCCAAGTGATTTTAAGAAAGTCTGCCTTAATAGGATTGACCTAGTTCTCAACAGTTTTTCTTTTTAAGTTCCTATCCCATCCAGCAGTTCTTAGTTTAGATATTTTTCATAAAGCAGGCTTGGTGAAGAGAATATTGTTTTAGCCTCAGAAAATAAGTCTTCCATGTCTAAAGTATGAAGCACAGGCCTGCAGGTAAGTTTTCAACAGCCACTCTGTTTTTGCTATGGGAAGCTTACCAAAGTAAATGAATGTGTGACTTTTTTTTCCTCCCTTTCTCCCCAGTAAGCTCTCAGAAATACATTTAACAACTTAACTTGAGGCCTATAACAAGGTTTCATGATGACTTTAAAGCAGGACTAATCCTGGGCTTATCTCCAAATTCCAGGCAACCTTAACAGCCTCCACATGGAAACTGTTGAAATGTGTGAAATAAGCTGAGGCTTAACCTCAGAGATAGGGTGTATTTGAACCTGACAATTCCCTCAACTTTGTGGGCTTATATGAATGCAAGTCCAAATCGAGGATAGTCACAGGAGAGTTGCTGACACACTTCCCTAAGTGCTGTGCAAAGATGGAGGTTCTACCGTACAGTACACCCAGGTGTGCCTGCATGCGGGCACGTGCGCACACACACACACACACACACACACATACACACACACACACACACACACACACACACACACGTAATGTCACATATTCTTGTCCCTGCTTATTTCAAACTTTCTGGTCAAGAAGGGTGAGGATTTGAAAGTTATTTTTTGTTTTGTTTTGTTTTGTTTTGTCTTTGGTACTGGAGGTTGAACCCAGGGACATTCTACCTCTGAGCAACACCTCAAGCCCTATTTCATTTTTTATTTTGAAACAGGGTCTAAGTTACTGAGGCTGTCCTTGAACCCGTGATCCTCCTGTCTTAGCCTCCCAAATACTGGGATTATATGTGGGCGCCACCATGCCCAGCTGAATTTGAACATTGAGTTTCACAAAGATCTATTATTCCCCATGTGCTAGTTGGAGGGAAAAGCCAGACTTGAACTGTCCTCCCTAGATGATAATATCAGTCTTTTTTTTCTTTTCTTTTATTGGTACTGGGGATTGAACTCAGGGCATTGTGTCACCAAGCTACATCCCCAGCCCCACTCCCTTTTAAATTTTGAAACAGGGTCTCTCTAAGTTGCTGAGGATCTCTCTAAATTGCTGAGGCTGGCCTCGAATCTGTGATCATCCTGTCTCAGTCTCCCAGGTACTGGGATTATAGGCGTGTGCCACCACAAGTAGCTAAGGCCAACTCTTTTAAGGAAATTTTTAATAAATCGAATTTATTTTCCTTAGATAGCCGAAAGTCTCACTTCTCAAGGTATGGACCATCATCGTCTTGAACCTTGCTAGAAATGCAAGACCTCAGGCCTCACTCGGATAAATTAGAATCTTTAGCAAGCTCTATTTTTATATTAATTCATTATATTAATTAATATAAAATATTATTTATATGAATTAAAATGTGAAACACTACCACATATTTCACAATTGGGGTTGAAGTTCCAATGGTAATATGGGTGCATAAGTAGCATAACTTCAAGTAAATCTCCCCTTCCTTCCTTCCTTCCTTCCTTCCTTCTTTCTTCCTCCCTTTTGTTCATCCTGTTTTTGTTTTTGTTTTTTTTTTTTTTTTTTTTTTTTTTTGTGTGTGTGTGTGTGTGTGTGTATGTGTGTGGTACTGGGGATTGAACCCAGGGGCATTCTACCTCTGAGCTACACCCAAAACCCTATTTTATTTTATTATTTTATTTTAACAGGGTCTCACTAAATTGTGGAGGGCCTTGCTAAGTTGCTGAGGCTGGCTGCGAACCTGCCATCCTCCTGTCTCAGCTTCCCAAGTACCGGAATTACAGATGTACACTGCCATGCCCAGCTTCTCCTATTTCTTACACGTTTTTAAGAAATACATGTTCTTGTTTATACTGTTTAGTACATAATTAACATTAGATTAATAAGTCTACTAAGGACCTCTATATTATTTTATGTAATATTCATTTCTTTGATAGATCTTGGCACTTTCACACATTCGTAGACATTAGTTTTGCCTTCTTATGGATGCATTTTGTAGCATTTTATGCTTAATTTCAAATTACTTCCATTACCCCTTCCCTTTTCAATTTTCCTTCTTTGTTATATAAATAACATCTTCAGACGTTTTATGGATCTATTTTGGATCTTCTTTGTAGATCTGCTTTGGAATCAGTCAATATTTTTGTATGCCAAGTTCAGAAAGAGAAAAAAAAAGTAAAAAGTACACACACATATGAGTGTATAATATATATATACATATTATATATATGTTTTATATATATACATAGAGAGAATATATATGTGTGTGCATGTTTGTATATATAGCAATAGCATAGAAATTTCTGTTAAGTTCTATATTACCATTAAAAACTCCTAGACCTTTCACATGATTGAAAGTGTTTGTAAGTCCTTAAAAAATAGTAATATTTTTAATGATTTCACAAATGATAATGATGAGTCTTGAATTTTAATTTTATTTTACACAGTCTCCAAGTATACATTAAGGAAAGTCTCCACAAGCAGACAAATCAGTTAGTACAAGTTTTACAACTATTTAAAGTTGGAAGATATCATCAGTGTGAAAAGGTTGTAAAATAGATGAAGAATGGTAGTGCATTTCTCTTTTATATTATAAAATACTATCACTAAAGTGCATATAAAGATTCTGAGATGACAGTCGACAAAAATGTTTTAGAGCCAGTATTCCATCAGATACTCTGCTAAAACATGAGACAAGCAACTTTTATGTCTCAGATTTATTGAGAGCTAGTCACTCTTGGAATTGTTTAGACTTAATATTCATATTTAAAACTGTGAGGATAACTGCATTTTGAAGTCAAAATACAATATCAAGCTAAATACTAATAAGTAGAAAGAAACTAAATAATGTTATAAAACACTTTATACTTTTCCAATCAGAATTTAGCATCATGTGTCAAAGAATTGAAAGAAAGCTATTCTGTTTTCTGATGTTTTTGCAGATCATGTTCTATAATGGTGAAGTGCATAGATGGTTTCAATAAAACTGTTCTGAAACACAATTAATTTACATATGTAGTTGAAAGGAAAGCTGGGTCATTGAGTGGCATTTTTTTCTACAGTTATAAGTACAGATGTAAATTAGTAGCATACTCTCAAGGACAGAAGAAAATGAGCCTCCAGTACACAGTAGTAAAAAGTTTAGAAGTTACAAAATATAAAATCAACTCATAAAAAAATTCTTTTCCCATTCATAAAATGTGATTATTACCTATCAGAGGCAGATCTGCTTTGTGTAGAATCTAAATCAGAAGACAAACACTTTGGGGGTTTCTCTCCTTTTAAATTAAAACTCCAATCCTACAAGATGTAGATGTTTATATAACAACAAAATGTATCCAGGAAAACAATGAGTTATATATCCTTGTTGAGCCTGACCATTGCTTTCATATTTAGAGTATCATTTTAATGTCTCAATTTCCTTCCTCTAAAGTAGAAATGTGAACAATCTCACATTTTCAGGAATGTTACTGAGCATTACACACACTCATTTGTAACCCTCATGATACTACTAACATGCTTTATTTACTCTAGTAGAAATGTCTTTTAACTAGGTTCTCATTTTGCAGATAAGATAGAGTCTCGAGACACTGTAAATGCATGTTTTCTTAATGAATTGTTTTATGGATCTGCCTTTATAATAGTGACAATGGTGGTCAATGTATGGGTTCTCATGCAGCTTATATTCTACTGTAGCCTAAAGAAAGTAATTATATATCTCATCAGGTTGAAATTATTTTTAGTTTTAGTTATTTTAGAATTTATAGTTAATGAGTGAAGCCGCCATGCAAATAGGCATATTTTTATATACTTAGTTCCAACAAAAACTATTAAAATGTTGTCATAACAATAGGATACATCTAGCTTACTTTTTAATACAAATATAAGTATTTTAGAGAACAGGTAAGAGAACGAAGGAATATAATGAAAAAAAACTACTAAAGTTACATTGTCTACTACCACATATTAGATCGAATGTTAGCTATCACATATAATATTAAATTCCACAGTTTGGAAAATTTTTATTGTTTTCCTTTGTCATTAAAAATTATACTTGAATGAAATGAACAAAGCTTATCATTAATTTATTGTCTTCAAAATGCCCATATGGTAAAAATTTCTGAAGTTAGACAATGAAGGAAGGAATATAAATATTTATTTACCTTGTGGTTAGCTTGTAAGTTGTTTTGTAAACATTTCATTTTGAAAAGATGATAAATCTCATCTGTCACTTTTCTAGCATTTTTTCCTTTTTTTCTAAATATTACTTTGAATAATGTGAAATTCTGTTTTGTTGTTGTTGTAGTACCTTATTGGCTGATGTTGACAGTTCCAAATATTTCAATCTTAATAACCAAGCAACTTAAAATCTGCCTCGGGGTTGAAAATTTATTCTGTGCTCAGGCTTTAAACCAGTACTTATAAAGACAGAGAAGGGCATCGGGTACTGGATTTGATCTGTCTTTCCAGTTGCTTTTTCTGGAGAGAAGAATGTTACATGGTTGAATTAATATGGGTTTGGCATAGAAGGAAATGCTTCTTTTAAAAACAAAATGGTTACAGCTCACCAGTGTCACAAAGGCATGACTTCCTCAAGAAAAATAAATTGTGCAATTCATTTTATGGCAGATTAAATCCCATTTATTTTTCTTGCAGACAGCTGTTTTGAATAGAATGTCACTTGTGTGAAACCATTTTATGGATGTTGGGCTTCAGATCTTGGGCAGGCATAACTTTCTCTGATGAAATAAAAGGTTATGTTTTATGATTATTCCTTCTGTCAGCAAACCTCAGCTTCAGAGCGCTAATAATACAGTGTTCAGTATTTCAAGCAGCTCTTTTGATGTCTAAATATCCATCTGCTCTTAATTTAAAAAAAGATTATTGCACTGACACAATGCAAAAAAAAATCCTCACAAATATTTTCTCCTTTATCCTGAAGTATAACATTTACTTGGAAAATTATCAATCCTTCTGCACTCAAGATTCCTTGATAAAATGACAAATTTTCAACATCAAATTAATCCATTTTTATGAAATATGCCTCGACAAAATTCTTCTACAAACAATTAAATATTTTATGGCAACTGAGGAACGAATCCATAGGAGATGATATGATCTTTGAGATGAGAAATTCTTAAGTGATGTGGTGCATCTGTAATAGTTTATAGATGAGTAGAGACTCAGGAAGATAAAGTCTTAGATCACACATTGGGTCAATTTTACATCCTGGGATAAATGTTAGCTTAAATTAAAATGTCTACTGTTTATGCTGGGGTATGAGAGGTTCCTCTCCTCTGTAGTTTTCTCAGACATTTAATTCTGAGACACTGGAATGATTCTGATAACTATCTTTAATTTAATAAAACTGTACTACAATCATATAGACACTCTAGATAATTGGATCTAATTTATTACCCATTTTTGCCTTAGGATCAGGACAATAATAGAAACTATAATTTCACTGTGTGTATACACAAGTATTAGAATAGGGAATTATCAAGAATGATAATGAGTTGAACGTGAAAATTCCAGTATCCACGGTGGCCTTCCAGGACTGCAGGGGGCCAATCAGAAACTTCCTCCTGGTGAAAACAGTATTTCTAACAATCCGAAAAGGCTCTCAAAGTAATAAAATGGTTCATAAAACAGAGTTAAACGTCTTTCCTACAGCTTCACAAGCTGGTAAAGTAGAATTGTTTGAGGCCCATGAATGGGTTTGGGACTGGACCCTTGGCCAGTCATCTAATTCTGCCTTACTCTAAATAAAGAGTTAGGCAGCCTAACCAGGCCGCTTCACTTCATCCAAAATAAGACATTGCTGAGGCTTCCCAGGGCTGTGCTGCTGCTGCAAATGTATCCAGAATATGAAAGTCCTTCTGGGCCAGAGGACTGGGATGAGAGTTGAGGTAGGTGGAATGACTCCCAAATATCTAGTATTGGATTAGATACAAACTAGATACATATTCTTTATTTTTCATCTTTTTTTACCTCCTAAAACTCAGAAGAGGAACTCTGTATTGAATTTATTATTTTTATTTTTTTGTTTATTTGTAAGCTGTTAGTGGCTCACAGCATAGAAAACCCTGACCCTAATACCACAGCTTCATAAAGAATTGCTAAGTGCTTTCAACTGAGAAGCTAGTAATGTCAAAAGAAAGCTTAATTTTATATCTTCAGCAGAAACTGTGTGTCTTATAATTTGGACTTTTATGTATCATATTGCCACTTTCAACTTAATAGAGACATATATCGGATTTGAAATAAAATTTAAGCAATTGATTCTTTTCAGATTGAATATGTTTTGTCCTCTGTTTTTGCCAAGTTGAAACACTGTTTCTTAGAAAATAAATGAAAACTGAGTACTATAAAATAATGAATATTGAGTATTATAAAAGGATAGACTCATGGGATAGATGGTAACATAGTATATCAGAGCCTAAGTGTTAGAGACCCAGCATCTTGAAATTAAGTCCCAGATTTGACATTTTCAGGCCCTGGGGTCTTGAAAAGCACCAGATGTGAAGGTGGATTACAGAAACAAGATAGGATTTCACTATTTTTTTAACTTTCAGGAAAAAATTGCCTCCAAACTAAAAGGAGTAGAAAAAATAAGTCCCCCAATATAGAGAGAAGATAGAATGGTAATCCACGACTGCTTCAAATAAGTTCACGCTTGAAGGTCTACTCTAAGCCATTGCAGGGTGCTCAGAGAAAATGCAAAATTTACCTTTTAACAATCAATAATCTTTATAAAATGAAGATGAAGGAAATAATTGCTCAAGACTGGAGTCCAGAAGATGTCTGTACATGCAAAAAGGCAAATCTCAGTTTACAAAGATCCACATTTGTTTTCCATCATTGGAAAAATTGTAAACTAACAAGAATGTTTTTTAAATAACCAGAGAAATAAGCACTAACCATCAGCATGGGTTTGATACTCGAAGACAGGAACTTTTGACCCGGTTACAAGAGATATGAAATTAGGCCAAAGAGCAGGAACATAGGCAAGGCTTTAAATTGGAAGATTTAAATTTCTATGAAATTTTAAATTTCTATGAAAATTGCCTTGTTTGAAGGTTTATAAGCACTGTTAGCTTGTACAATATCACTTTTAGATTAGATAAAGCAAAAGGGGGACTTTTTAAAAAAAACCTATAATATAGGCACATTCCAAACATTATGTAGATAGACAAGACATGTCAATCTGAAGATTCCAGAAGGAGACCAGACCATCATGAACATCTTGTGGTCACCAGGCTGATGTTGTTCCCACATACTTCCCATACCCACTCCTCACAAAGTTTCCTTTAAAAGAAGAGCCAGAGACCTCCCAAAAAGCACTTCTCCTTCTTGAGATAACCCATATTCTATTCTGAGAATGTGCATCCTTACTTTTCACTTTCTGATAAAGCTCGTCCTCTTTGCTAAAGTCTAATGCACCCTTAAATTCTTTTCTGCAAGTGTCAAGAGCCTGGAAGGTCAAAATAGAGGTCTCCTCTGCCCCCGGAGAGACCTCCTAAAACCCCCTTACAGTGACAGCATGACAATTCTGCTGACTTAGCTAAGGCCTTATGTGACATGGTTATCTCACAAAACTGCATGGGTTCCCAATTGCAAAAAGGATTTAAGAATCAAAAGAAGTCACACTGTGTAACAAAGAGTCAGGGATGTATAATCCCCAAGACCCAGGGAGTCTACATTTAAATATCTGCAACTTCTAAGTATCAGATAATAGGCCCAAATGGAGATACCAAAAACTATAAGCTCATAATGTTGTGTACATTCTTATAAATATACTTTCTTCTTATGGGAATACTTTCTCATAGCTGGTCTATCATATCAATAAATGAGGTCTTTTATGATTACTGCCTTGACTTGGAGCATGTGGTATCTAGGAAACTATTTTTATCTACCATGACATGACAAACTTTGAAAGTATCCTGTAATTCTATATTTAAATTTAAAAAATATTAAAGGAGTCTCTGACAACTTTTTAAATTTCTAGTGTATAGGTATGTGCTCCTCCTAAATAATTAGCATTATGGTTCCATTGTAATAGGACCAAATTTACTAGTGACCAGGGAATTGGTGATTGATTCTTAAACTTTTTGGGGGATGTATACTGGGGATTGAATTTAGGGACATTCTACCTCCCCTAGCCCTTTTATTTTTTTGTTGGGAAACAGGGTCTCACTATGTTGCAGAGGCTGTCCTCAAACCTGTGATCCTCCTGTCTTACCTTCCCAAGTACTGGGATTACAGGCATGTGCCACCATGTCTGGCTGATTCTTAAACTTGAATCACCAAGAACACAGGACTCCTGAGGATAGGAAAAGGAGGGGATTAAAATAAGAGTGAGATCATTGCACTTGACTTGACAACCCACTTCAGAACTGCCTGTTGTACTGCTTTCATTAAATAAATAATAAAACAAATAAAAATTCTAGGATACATTACTGAGGCTGGCCTTGAACATAAATTCTTAGCTCAGAGACAGCTCCAGAGGAATCTAGAAACATACCTTATTACATTTGTTTCATCCCATATATTTACTTTCCCACCTCAGGGAATCTAAAACTTCCGTTGTCCTTTCTCCACAAATTTACTGTTCTTTGTTGAAGAACCTGTGTAACTCACTGCCTTAAGTTGCCTTTCATTGATGCTTCTCCCATGTGATGTGCACAATGCTAATAAACTTCCTTAACTCTTCTCCTGTTAATCTGTGTTTTGTTACATACAGGAGTCTGTCCCAACTGTAAACTTATAAGGGTTGGGAAGAAATTGTATTTCTTCCCTGACAACAAATCTCTACTATATGATGCAGCCATTCTACTTGTAGGTATTTATCCAAAAAGAATGAATACACGAATCCATACAAGACTTTTACACAAATGTTCATAACAACTTTATTTGTAATAACCCAAACTGGAATCACTCCAAATGTACATCATGAGGTAAATGGATAAACAAATTACGCCATATCTCAATTGTTCAATGTCTGCAAATATCTAATATCAGCAATAAAAAGGAATGAATTATCTTAAAAAATTATAAGATACCATTAGGTAGAATTTGAAAGAGAAGAGCAATGGATGCTTTCAGTTAAGATGCAACTGTTCTATCAGACTGTCATATGGAAAAAGGCAAGTTTAGCAGGTGAAATGGTAGAACTCAAGTCTAGGTACCAAAGGCAAGAATCTCATGTAGGCTAGCAGCAATCACTTCCAGGTCTCATACAGAAGCTTACAATCAGTTTCTTTAACTTGTTTAATGATTTGAGTTCTCCGTCTCTTCCTGTGGTTGAGATGAGTGAAGAAAACGCACTTCCTTAGTTTAATATGTTAGCATCTGATGATGAAGAATGGTGTGAAAAATAATACAGCAAATAAACATCTAATGACAAGCATATGTTTAAAGTTTCAGAAATGTTGGCCACAACCTAAAATTTGTTTTTGCCTACTTTATAACTCAAAGGGTAATACATTTTGTTAATTTTAAGCAACACTCTTACTATAAAATAGTTAATATTATATGGTAAATTCAGAACCCTTACCATTGATTGTAGGTCATGGGTGTTTCTAATGATTATTGGTATAGTGAAGGCCATTTTCTGGTTAGAATTTTTAAGGCAACACTGGTAACAGAGTAAATAATCTTTACATATTTTAATCTACTTTACATTTTAGGATGAGGGAAGATCTGCAAGAGAGCTGAAGCCCAAAGTGCAGAGAAAAGTAGTTGCTGTGCACAGTGCCTCTCATTAATGCTCTATCTTTTACCTGCTAAGATTTAGAAAATGCTTATGGATTCTCTTTCTGGACTTGGACTAAAAATTGCACCCAGGATAATAAGCTGTTTCAAAGACAGGGCAAGATGAATAATATCAGCATGTCCCGTTCTCTTTTAATGTCACAAATAGGGTGAATTCTCACTCTTCTATTAGTGAGTCAAAAGGGGCATAAAATGGGTAGGGTGTCTGAGGAAGGGGCCCTGGGAGATGCTTGCACTCTAGCAACCAACTGGACATGTCATGTGATTCTCTTTATCTTCAATGAAGAGTGATGGTTGAAGATGTTATTTGAGCATCAACCTCAGTTGGAATCCCTGGCTTTGCTTATACATGGGCTGTGTGGCCATGAACAAGTAGTGTATCTCATTTCTCATACATTCTTGGGAATAGAGTTTCTTCATGCAAAGCAAATAGAACTGGGATTGATGCAAAGTAAGAATTCAATAAAATTTATCCAGTACTGTTCTTGCCATAAAAGGTTACAATTGAACCAGTTGACATCTAGTACTGTCTGTAACACTTTTGAATATAGAACTCACACTGATACTTTATCCATCATAAAACAATTTCTTAAAAAATACTTATTTCTTTCAAGTCTATTGCCTATGAATAGTCATAGAACACTGGTGGGAATCTCCCTTTATAAGTTTACAGAGAGAAAAGGCACGCTTTCCAAAGGCCTCTGGGGTCCCTATGATTTCATAAAATTGATTCTGAAGTTGTACAACTATCATTTTTTTAAAAAAATCGCTTAATTATGGAAGCTGGCAAGTTCTCTCATAAGAATTTAATAATCCACAATTTTATATATTTGCTTTCATTATATAAATGATGCTATTAAATGAATTAAGTGAATGTACTTAATGTAATAATTTGGTACAGAACCTCTCTGCTTCCTTTTGTGTTGCTCACATCCTTCCTTCTTTACTGGGGCATGCTTTTTCTCTCATTCTTCTCAGACTTTTCCTTTGGCTTCTCTTCCTCTACATTTTCTTTGAATATTGATGATTCTCAGGGTTCTTCTCATTACCCACAACTCATATCATTGTGAGCATATCCTTGGGTGGTCAGATTACCTAATCTGTGCAATTAAACTCTTCTCATATTTTCTGTATGTGTGTGTGTGTGTGTGTGTGTGTGTGTGTGTGTGTGTGTAATACTGGAGAGTAAAGCCAGGGGCATTCTACCTTTGGGTTATACCCCCAACCCTTTTTTTTATTTTTTGTTTGGAAATAAGGTCTTACTAGATTGCTGACAATCTAGCTAAATTGCTGAGACTGGTCTCCAACCTACAGTCCTTGTCTCAGCCTCCCAAGTACTGGGATTAAAGGCTTGCATCACCAAGCCCAGCTAAACTCTTCACATATTTCTACCTGAACATTCAACAAACTACTGGACCTATGGACCTAGATAACCTAGTGACATTTAAAGTCAATGTGTCCAAATGCTCTTATTATAAACTGTTTTTCTTAAACACATTCTTTCCTCTGTTGGCAATGTCCAAACTAGATACCCTAGAAGTATTTCAGGCCCTCCTCTTTCTTCCTCACACCCCACATCCAGTCAATGAAGAAATCTTGCCAAATTTACTTCCAAAGTTCTTTTTCGCTCATTCTGTCTTTTCATCAATTCTGCCGTGGCTTTAATTCACTTGCTTAAATTGCTAAACTGTCATTCTAGCTTGTTCTGCTGCATTTTTGTCAAATTCATTATGAGAATGATCTTTATGACAAACAAAACCAAGCCATCCTATTTCTCTGCTGAAGGCTTTTCCTTTGCACCTAGTTTCTTAAGCAAATTCCCACTCGTAACATGTCAAAGTCGACCCTCTTTGAAGAGGCCCCTGACTCTCTCTCTAGATCGTCTTTCTCTAAAGTCTATATTGTACTTTTGTCAAAACAAAATTAGGATGGCAAGTTTCTTTTCACAGAATATAATATATGCTTTTTAAAAATCCTGTTTTCTCTACCTACAATGTATCACTATAATACTTCCCTGCCAGACTCTGTACCAGCAGCACACGGAATGACAAGATGAAATAAATGCTCTTGAGACTTTATTCCTGGTCTTGAAGAGGTGAGAAGAGAGAAAGGCAAGAGAGCCAAACTCCCCGAACAAGGTTCAGCTCTTCCTTTTATTACAGGTTTACAGAATTCAGGCTGGGTCATCAAATCATTAATTGTCTCTGGCTAAGGAGTAGAGCATTGGGATAGGAATGCTTTAGAAGATAAGTTGTGATCTGGCAGCAACCTCTGCCGCTCTTGCAAAAACTGCCAGCAACATCCTTAGGCGGTCTTCCACCTTTAAGCAAAGCAAGCAACAGGTGTAGTAAAATAGGAGGAAATAGCTCAGATAGTGAAGGGGCATTGAGGTCACTCTCCAGTTCCCTCAAGAAAAGCAAGTCTTCTGCCAAAGTAAGCAAGAAGCTATAAATTCTTTAAGCCAATATTTTTTAGACTTAGAACAGTTTCCCACACTTCCCTTCTTTCTGTGCCCTTTTTTCTAACAATGATGATATATTGTATACTTGAAAAATGCAGAGTTGCTGTGTCCTCATAACAAAAATATTAACTATGTGAGATCATATACTTGTTAACTGGATAGATTAAACCATTCCACAGTGTGTGTGTGTGTGTGTGTGTGTGTGTGTGTGTGTGTGTGTAGCCCATGAGTGTTTTAACCATTCAAATACATTAAGCTTAGGAACATTCAAAATATCACGTTGTATGCCATAAATTATACAATGTTATCTTTCAATTTTAAGATAATTTTAAAAAATCCATAATATTTTAAGATTCCTATGGGAAAATATCTTCAGTCCACCCTCCCTGAAACCCTCACATGTCAAGCTATATCACTTTTCGGGTGACCCTGAGCAAGTTACCTTCCAAATAAACCTTCATGACTCAGTTTCCAAAAATGAAAAGGTTAATAATAATACCAGTTTCATGTGGTGGTAGTGAGTATCAAAGTGAATATATGTGAAATGCTCAGACAATATCTAGCACACATATGCCCATAACAATTGTTGGCTACTATCTTTGGGATTATCCTTCTTTTCTACCATAACACTCTGAATCAATATTACTGCAAATTCTCACATTATCTGGCTGTGAGTGTATGTGTATATCTACTACCTGCCAGTGAACTCTTTGAGGAAGGGAAGCCTCATATTTGCTTTTTGTATCTATGTCTGGGTCAGTCATAAGATTCCTTGGGGTTGAACCAATGTGAATATTCACTTCTTTGCTCATCCTGGAAAGAGAAATCATTCACTTCTTTAAAATCGAGTGTATAAAAACAGGTTTTAGTTATCAGAAGAGTTCATTAGTTTATTCTTTAGTTTCTTTTGGGGGGGCACAAGGGATTGAACCTAGGGGCATTCTACTTCTGAGCTATACCCCCAGCCCTTTTTATTGTTTTGTTGAAATAAAGTCTCCCTTAATTGCTGAGGCTGGGCTTGAACCTGAGATCCTCCTGTCTCAGCCTCCCAAGTGCTGGGATTACAGGCATGTACTAGCACACCCAACTGGTTTCTTTAATTAGTAAAACATTTAAAAGAGTACACAAATAGAAAATTTTGCCATTGCAGAATAATGTTAGAGATAATTGCTCCTATAAGAACAAACTTCATTTGTTTGCAATGACTATTTCCAACTATTGAGAGCTCAAGATGTTAGGTTATTCTCATTTGAGAGTGTTTAAGTAATTTAAAGTGTGAAATTAAATTTTTAATGTGTTATTTGATTCTTCCAAGCAAAAAGAATTTTAAGCAAGTAAAATATAGTAGACTTAATAAAATTAAGATCAGAACTTGCCCATGATTGATATCAGAAAAGTCTTTGCTACAATGCAATAAACATTCCATTTATTTGGGTTAAAAATTATTTGACCTCTAGGAGTTTTTGAATTTCAAGAGCACAAATCCATTAATATTTGAAAAACTATAACATTTCTTCCATTAATAATGAATATGATATCTAAAGGGCTATCAAATGGGATGGAAAGAAAAATATATATTGATGCCAGGTGTGATGGTGCATGCTTGTAATCTCAGTATTTGGGAGACTGAGAGAGGAGGATTGTAGGTTTAAGACCAGCCTCAGCAACCTAGTGAGACCCTCAACCACTTAGGGAGACCCTGTTTCAAAAAAAAATTAAAAAGGGTTGGGAGTGTGGGTCAGAGGTAAAATGACCCTGGGTTTAACGGGTTCAATATCCAGTACTCTAGTAATAAAAAAAAGAAAAAAGAAAAGAAAAGAAAAAGAGAAATATATAGTGAATATATTTAATCCTCTGTTATATAAAAAAGAATCAGAACGTTAAATACTGTGTAAAGGAATATACTTCCTATTTTATAATCCCTAATCAAAGTGAACCAAAAAAGATACAATAAAAATGTTCAACTAATATACAAAATAAGATAAATTTAGAAAGAGAGAGAGATTATAGACAGATAGATGGTTGGATAAATAGAAACCGGACATGATGGTGCATGCTTATAATCCCAGTACTTGGAAGGCTGAGACAGGAGAATTGCAGGTTCAAAGACAGCCTTAGCAAATAGTGTGACTCTCATTAATCTAGTGAGACCCTGTTTCAAAATAAAAATAAAATAGAGATGGGGGGTGTAGCTCAGAGGTAGAATGCCCCTGGGCTTTATCCCTAATGCCATTGATAGATGATAGATAGATGATAGATAGATAGATAGATAGATAGATGATGAAGATAGATGATAGATAGATAGATAGATAGATAGATAGATAGACGGTAGATAGCAAAGAAACAGAATTTTTCTTGAAAAACTAGCTTTATTCAAATTAAAGTAGCAAATGTATGGTCCTTCTCCCCATGTTAGACTATAACCTCCATGAGGGCAGACATAATTGCCTGTTTTTGTCACTATTAGGTCCCCAATGCTTAGAATATAAAAATGGTAGATGCTTAACTAACATTCCCTAAATAAATTCAAGATCATAAATGAAGATAAAATTCCCCTCTGTGTCTGAAGCCAGAGACCACAACTCCCTTAGGGTTCACAACTGCAGTGGACTCAGCCCCAAGCCGTGTCTTGCTCTTCCTCAGAGTCTGTCTTCTGCATAAACTTGTGAGTTCATCTCCAGACCTATTGTGGGAAATCTTTTAAAAAAAATTATAATGTATGTAGAGTGTGCCTCCAAGTTTTAACTTTTAAGTAAGGACAAAAGTTCATGGAGTCCTATTAATTTGGTAACCTTGACAAAAATCAGAGACACTGTAAGAGCTTAAAAAGCTAGGCTGACCCACCTTTAGACACTGGGTATAATTGAAGACAATTTCAGCTTCCATTAAGAGCTTTGTTATGTAGAGGCTCTGTCAAAAAAACGGAGATAAGCCTCCTAGCTCTGTGTAAAAGCAGCAATTCATCTGCATTCATTTCAACTTGAAACCTGCTGGTGGAGGATGTGAAATAGATGATTTGACAGCATGTGTTTTGGCGATTTTATGCCTTATAGAAACTATCTACTCTTCTCCACTACTTCTACTATTGAAGGTCATATTCCCGTGTTCCATGTCCTTAGTACTAAAGGTCTTATAGAAAACTGCATGTATTATTTTCCTGACAAATGTTTTTATAGATATGACACATTAAAAAAGAGTATATTAATTAAATTTAAATTTCAGATAAAAATTTGCAGCCTAACTGGTTTCTCACATTTTTATTTGCTAAGTCTGACAAATGTATGTATGAATACAAACTGCAAAAGCAGATTTAACCACTCAAATATAGTAAGCTTAGGCATGTAAATAATAATATTTGTAACTGCCATGTTGACATATTATTATCCCTTTTCTAAGATATAAAATACTTTTTTCTGTTTTTCTTGGGATTTCTTAAAACGCATTATTAACCCCTTGCGACCTTTGATGTTAACTGAGTGGTTATCAAACTTAGACAAATTAATGACACCTATGAAAGTTCTCAAGTACAGTCAGTTCATTAAGGCTTCTATAGTTTCCACTAAGGAACTGGAATTAGTTTCTGAGATTTGGGCTTTAAAATTAATACCCCATGAATCCCAGCAGAGAGAGGCAAATCCCTTTGAAAGAGTTATAATAGTCTCCAAACCTGTGAGAACTGAGTATAACCAGATAAGCATGTCTTTTCTTCAAATAGATTTAGTTTTAGAGAGAAAAAGGAGTGTGTGTGTGTGTGTGTGTGTGTGTGTGTGTGTGT
>PVJS01018885.1:0-34331 GCA_004027185.1 Glis glis | reverse complement strand
CAGTACTTTGGGAGGCAGAGACGGGAGGATCCAGGTTTGTGGCCAGCCTCAGCTCTCTCGCTCTCTCTCTTTCTCTTTCTCTCTCTCTCTCCTTAGTGAGGCCTTCCACAACTTCATGAGACCCGGTTTCAAAATAAAGTATAAAAAATAGGGCCGGGGGTGTAGCGCGGAGGTAGAACGCCCCTGGGTTCAATCCTGGGTACCGCAAAAAAAAAAAAAAAAAAATCGGGTGGGACATAGTTTGCCTAGAATGCTCGAGGCCCTAGGTTCAATCCCCAATACCATAAAACAAAAATAAATAAACAAACAAAAAACTATTGGACCTATTTGGCAGGGCATGGTGCTGCATACCTGTAATCACAGTACTTGGGAGGCTGAGACAGGAGGCTCGCAGGTTCAGTTCCAGTCTCAGCAACTTAGCGAGACCCTGAAAAATACATAAAAGGGCTGGAGGTATAGCTCAGAGGTAGAATGCTCCTGGGTTCAATTCCCAGTACCAAAAAAAATTTTTTTATATCCCTATGTAATAAGTATGAATGATATAGTAATCAGGTAAAAATATTACCACTACTAAAGAAATTTATGAAAAATAGATCCCTTTCACAAAAATAAGATCAATTAATTTTTTTGGTATTAGATGTTGAAAACAGAGGCATTCTACCTCCAAGTCACACCCCCAGCCCTATTTTATTTATTTATTTATTTTTGCGGTACTGGGGATTGAACCCAGGGGTGTTCTCTGTGCTACACCCCCGGCCCTATTTTTTTATACTTTATTTATTTATTTATTTATTTATTTATTTTTGCCATACCGGGGATTGAACCCAGGGGCGTTCTACCTCCGTGCTACACCCCCAGCCCTATTTTTTAATGCTTTATTTTGAAATCGGGTCTCACGAAGTTGCGGAGGGCCTCATTAGGGAAAGAGAGAGAGAGACAGAGAGAGAGAGAGAGAAAGAGAGAGAGCTGAGGCTGGCCACAAACCCGGATCCTCCGGTCTCCGCCTCCCAAAGTACTGGGATTACAAGCGTGCGCCACCACGCCCGGCTCCTATTTTATTTTTATTTTGATACAGGGTCTTGGTAGGTTGCTGAGAGTCTCACTACTTGCTGAGGCTGTCCTCAAACCTGGGATCCTCCTGTCTCAGCCTCCCAAGTTCCTGGATTACAGATGTACACCACCATGCCCGCCTGATCAATTAATTTTTCTGTGTATGTGGTATTGGGGATTGAACTCAGGGGCATTCCACCTCTGACCTATACCTCCAGCCCTATTTTTTTTTTTTTTTGGTGCTAGGGATTGAATCCAGGGGCGTTCCACCTCTGAGCTACACCTCCAGCCTTATTTTATTTTTTATTTTGAAATAGGGTCTCACTAAGTAGTGGACGGCCTAAGTTGCTGAAGCTGGCCATGAACCTGTGATCCTGCTGTCTCAGACTCCCTGGTACTGGGATTACAAGAGTGTGCCACTATGCCTGGCTTATTATTACTTTAAAAAAATTTTTTTGTGGCACTGGGTATTGAACCCAGGGGCATTCTACCTCCGAGCTCCACCCCCAGCCCTATTTTTATTCTTTATTTTGAAACAGGGTCTCACTAAGTAGCTGAGGCTGTCTGTGAACCTAGATCCTCCCGTCTCAGCCTCCGGAGTCCTGGGATTACAAGTGTGTGCCATCACACCCGACTTTATTTATATTTTGAAACAGAGTCTCCCTAGGTTGATGAGAGTCTCACTACTTGCTAAGGCTGTCCTCGAACCTGTGACCTCCTGTCTCAGCCTCCCAAGTACTGGAATTACAGATGTGCACTACCATGCCTGCCTTAATTTTTTAGAAAGATGTAAAAGTAATTCAAAGGAAGAAGGATAGTCTTCCTATCACCAAATGTTATTGAAACAATGACTCGACCTAAACCACACATCACATACAAAATCCAACTGAAAATGCATCATGGGCTCACTAGATGTAAAATGTACAATTAAGGATTGGGGATGTGGCTCAGAGGTAGAGTGTTTGTATAGCATGTGTGAGGCCCCGGGGTTGAAACCCAACACTGCAAGTAAAATAAAATGTATAATTATATTCTAGAAAAGATCATAGGAGATAAACTTCAAGAATCAGGACTACACAAAGAGATTTGGCTCGTCTTAGACTTTACCACAAAAGCCTGATCTATAAGAAGAATTTTTGGTAAATTTGACCACATGAAATTTAAATACTTCTCTGCAAAAAAAAAAAAAAACCCTGTTAAGAACGAAAAGACAATTTACAGTTCCTGAGAAAAATATTTGCAAATCACATTTTGGACAATGGCTTTGTATTTAGAATATATAAAGAACTATAAACACTCAGCAGTAAACTAACAAGCAATCCAATTAGAAAACGGGCAAAAGATGTGAACAGCTATTTCACCAAAGAGGACAGAATGAGGACGGCAAAGAAACACATGAAACAGTGCTCAACATCATTTGTCTTCTAGCTGAATCTCCAGAGAATTGTGTTAATTGGAAAAAGCCCGTCTCAAAAGGATCCGCTATGGACTGAGTTGCGTCCCCACGGGAGATTCGCCGAGGTCCTGACCCAAGTGCTTCAGAATGTGACCTATTTGGAAACAGGGTCTTTGCAGACTTAACTGAATTAAGGGTTAGAGGCAGGGAAGGGATGGTGTGGCTCTAACGGGGCTCACGGGGAGTCTGTGGGGGAGTCTGGTGACGCAGAGCAGAGTACATGGAGGGAGGGGATGACTGTAAGGCTACAGTGTGTGCATGCACGTGCACACACATGACGGCACGTGTGCCTGGTAACGCTGAATCAGCTCTGTGGATGGTGTGTGAGTGTCCTGGTTTTGTACGGTGGTTACTGTGGGTGTGGAATAACATTGTCAGGGGGAGAGTACATAGGCCTTCCCTGTAGGTTTCTTGCAATCTACTTGTGAATCTGTAATTACTTTAAAATAAAAGGTAAATATGAAAAAACCTGTCACTTTCATGACTTAGTCATCAGTGCGATGGAAATACAGCGGGATGCGTTTTCATGCCTCAGGTTCTGCCAGAGACTCACGGCGTCGTCTAAGTCAATCGCACTGAGGCTGGGGACTGCTCAAGCACAGACGGACCCAGCACCCAGCTCACTTCAGTTCCTCCCGGGAAGTTGCGTGGTTCTCTTCTTCCTGGGGAAGTTGGTGGTTCTCTTCACCACTAAACCAGAATACAGGAGATATGCAGGATTCTAGTGGATCAAGGAATCTGTTCCTGAGCTTGGGGTCCTTGACTTGTCCAGGTACCACACCCACAGGAAGTCAGCTCCTACAGGTAAATTTGACCTGCACAATGGGAGCCTGTTTCTTGTACAGGAGCAATCAGTGTATCTTCCCCAGTCCCCTGAAGCAGGGTCCTTCCATCAAGGGGGTGGACCACTCCCACTTTGCCTCAACCTACCCCACAGCTCCCCATGCCCAGCCTTCAGGGTGCTCCCCGTGCCTAGCCTTCAGGGTACTCCCGTACCAGGCTTTCAGGTGAATGCTTGACCCTTGCTTTCCTTCCTCTCTGTGTCTGGCTTTAGTTGGAGGCCGCAGGCAGGAGTACACGCCCTCTCAGCCTCAGAAAAGCACACTCTACCTGTAGTACCAGTGGCACTAGCACAGTGAGCCCCATTCCAGCCTGGAATGCGCCAGATGCTGGCGTGTCTTCCCACAGGGAGCACCTGAGCAGGCATTTTTATTTATTTATTTATTTATTTATTTATTTATTTATTTATTTATATATTTTTTTTGCGGTATCGGGGATTGAACGCAGGGGCGTTCTACTTCCGCGCTACGCCCCCGGCCCTATTTTTTATACTTTATTTTGAAACTGGGTCTCACGAAGTTGTGGAGGGCCTCACTAGGTAGAGAGAGAGAGAGAGAGACAGGGAGAGAGAGAGAGAGAGAGACAGGGAGAGAGAGAGAGAGAGAGAGACAGGGAGAGAGAGAGAGAGAGAGAGAGAGAGAGAGACAGAGAGCGCGCTGAGGCTGGCCGCGAACCAGGATCCTCCGGTCTCCGCCTCCCAAAGTACTGGGATTACAAGCGTGTGCCACCACACCCGGCCATTATTTATTTATTGGTACTGGGGATTGAACCCAAAGACATTCTACCTCCGAGCCACACCCCCAGGTCAATTTTTTATTCTTATTTTGAAAGAGGGCCTCTCTAGATTGATGAGAGTCTCACTATTTACTGAGGCTGTCCTCGAACCTGTGATTCTCCTGTCTCAGCCTCCCAAGTACTGGGAAGATAAGCGTGTGCCATCATGACCTGGCTTTATTTTTTATTTTGATACAGATTCTCACTAAGTTGCTAAGTCTGGCCTTGAACTTGCAATTTTCTTGCCTCGGCCTCCCAAGTACTGGGATTACTGGCATGTGCCAGGAAACATTTTTTTTTCATTCTATAGTTCTTTTGCTGCCTACAGATGATCAGAGGGAAAAAAAAGTTCAAAATAGATGCCCAGCCAGGTGTGGTGGCACACGTTTGTAATCCCAGTAGTTGGGAGGCTGAGACAGGAGGATTGCAGGTTTGAGACTAGCCTCAGCAACTTAGTGAGGCCCTATTTCAATATAAAAAATAAAACCGGGCTGGGAGTACAGCTCAGAGGTAGAACACCTCTGAGTTCAATATCCAGTACCACAAAAACAAATAAAAAACCAAAAAAATAGATGCCCAGCAGAAAATAACTCCAGATAGCTAGCTTACACAGAAAAAAGGGTCCCAAACGAGGCAGCTGAACAGTGGCCCCTATACAAAACATGGTTTTCACAGATTCGCGTCAAGGGGCAGGGGCAAATGTATTGCTTGGGAATACTTTAGCAACAAAAGAAAAGTCAGGGTGTGTCAAATCTTGATCACTAGCCATAGGTTTGTTAAAGGACAGTCCCTGATGCCGCCTGCACACCATCCTAAGTCATGCTGGGTGCACGGCTGGCCAGTCGGCCCAGTCTGCAATGTCCTCCACAGCAGTTCCCTGCCTGGCCGCCGGTGGCGCTGCAGCAGCCCGCTGAGGAGCAGAACCTGGGGCCCATCTGCTTCCCTTGCAGGCCCTGGAACAGCTTGGTTGTTCTCTCCTGCAGCAGCGCAGAGAGGCTCTGACTGCAGGAGGGCTGAGCAGGTGGCTCTTCTCAGGCCTCTCTCAGGTGAGTAGATTCTGCGACTGTTCCTCCAGGAACGAAGGCCCAGCAGCAGTGTCCTGCAGGGCCCAGTCCTTAGGTTCAGACTCCTTGTCCACTCCTAGCTGACCCAACAGCAAGCTCCTCTAGGCCGCCACTCCCAAGAACTGCCAAGGCCTCACAGGGACTACAGGGGATCACAGGGGTTCTTGGGTTTCCCAGAAGTGACTGACCTCAATCCTGATTCCCACTTATACCACACATGAGGTTTTAGTTTCTCTTCCTTTGCCTCAACTTGCCTACATGTCATGAAAGGACAAACATTACAGGGCCAAGAAAGAATCTCTGGGTGCAGGCTTACGCCGGGGTCATTTTATACCCAGTCCTTAGTAGGGGGGCAGCAGTCCATACCTGCACTGGAATGAATGTACTGGTGGGGTCATGCTTACCTGCATTTAAAGGTACTTTTGTATTTTGGTTTACCATTAATTTATTACTTATTTTGGTCTGGGGATTGCACCCAGGGGCATTCTACCACTGAGCTATACCCCCAGCCCTTTTTTATTTTGAGACAGGGTCTTGCTGTGTTGCCCATGCTGGCCTCAAACTTGCAATCCTCCTCTCTCAGCCTCCATAGTGGCTGGGATTACAGATGTGCAAACCCAGAATGCTCCATTAATTTCTAAAAGATTATCCTTTTATAAACTTATAGCACCTTACAAGAGAGGGAGTTGGGGGAGAGAGATTACCTGTGGTCTTTGATAAATCACTCTGGCATAGAAACTGCAGCGGGCGCCCAGATCGGGAGTCTGGAAAGGCACCAAGAAAGACGGGTGACCTTGCGGGAAGCACAGACACAGCCAAAAAGTACTGAAGGACTTGGCAGAAACCAAGACACTACCTGGAGAATGTCTCTTAAGCAGCAGGGAACTGGAGGCTGGTACAGCTTAGAAATGGGGTCTTCTTCGATCATATCAATTTGTCCCAGATTGGGAGGAGCTGAGAGGATGTAACAGAAGGCAGGAGGAGGCAGACAGGTTTTGATCTGTGTAAGATGAAGGCAAAAGCAGAACACATGTATTGTTAAAAGACTCAAATATACTATTTCAATCTATTCTTTCAAATACGCATATCTGCTTATAAATGTGAACTCTCTCTGGAAAGCTACACAAAAAATGGGTTACACTGTTTACTTTTGGACCAAGCACTAGAACTTCTGTAATTCTGAATTTATTACCAATTTAAGATTTTAAAAAATCTATTCTTCAGAGTATACTGAAAACACCCTTTGGAAATTACTTCCTCTTAAAATACAAATGGACAATTTTAACAACTACTATGCTGTCTGGCATGATACAGGGTCATAAATGTAGCATTCTGCTAAAAAGCCAGCTACACAAAGAGGACGGACTCCCTCGGTGTAGGGAGCTGCGGCCCAAAATAGTCATGGGCCAGGTGGGGGGACAAGGCCCAGGAGGACGGATGCCTACAATCCAGTTTACGCTTGTGGCTCATTACCATAAACAATCTGATGGGCCAGGAAAATGGACATTGCTGGCTCCCCGGCGGCTGCAGGAGTGTGTGCAGATTCCAGCGGGTCCCTGCTCTCGGAAACCGAATGTGGGCTTCACCAGTGGGTGGGAGGCTCGGGAAACACTGTGGTTTGGTCGGAGGCTGAAACCCCGATCGTGGCAACAGCCTGCGAGGACAGCAGTTTCAAGGTTCATCCGAAATGAACCCGAGTGGCAGCATGCTGTGTACACCACAGGAGACCAGCCAGGCCAGTTCTGGCTCTGGTCACCACACAAGTCACTGCCAGGAGCCGAGTTGCCACTGCGGAACACGGATTGCACGAGTCACGGTGTGGGACCCGGCCCGGCTTGGCGGGCTCTCTGATGTTGTGCCTACCTCTTTGCAGGACTGGGTATGGCCAGGTGCTTTCAGAGGCATCGCTGGGGGCCACAGGGTGTCAATCAAACTGAAGAGCGCTGGTGTCCTGGACAAGAAAACACACTGTCAAGAGTACTCATCCCCAGCCAGACCTGGAGGCACATGCCTGTCATTTGAGCTACCTCGGGAGGCTGAGCCATGTTCCAGGCTGGCCTGCGCAACCTAGTGACACTCACTCTGACTCAAAATAAAATAACAGCCAGTTGTGGTGGCACCGTTATCCTAGTACTTGGGAGGCTGAGACAGGAGGATCACAGGTTCAAGGCCAGTCTCAGCAACTTAGTGAGGCCCTCTGCAACTTAGTGAAACCGTTTTAAAACAAAAAATAATAAAATAGGTCTGGGGGTGTAGCTCAGAGGTAGAATGCCCTTAGATTCCTTCCCCAGTACCACACACACACACACACACACACACACACACACACACGTTGCTGAGGCTGGCCTTGAACCTGCATCCTCTTGTCTCAGCTTCCCAAGTACTGGTATTGCAAGCATGTGCCATCAGGCCCTGCATCAGTTTTAATTTCTAATGTAGACAATACTAACCAATGTAACCTACATTAAAACACACACAAACAACAACAACAACAACAACAAAACTCTTTGTGCCCTCCATAACTGTTTTATTTTTAAGTACTGGGGGTTGAACCCAGGGGCATTCTAACTCTGATCTATCCCCACAGCCTTTTTATTTTTTATTTTGAAACTTGTTCTCATTGTGTTACTGAGGCTGCCCCTGAACCTACGACCCTCTGGTCTGTTTCCCAAGTACTGGGATTATAAGCATGTACTAGCATGCCCGGTTTACAATAGCTATTTTTCTTTTATTTTTGGTACTGGCAATTGAATCCAGGGGCATGCTACCTCTGAACTACACCTCTAGCCTTTTTTTTAAAAAAAAATTATAATTTATTATGAAACAGGGTCTCGCCTAAGTTGCTGAGGCTGGCCTCAAACCTGCGATCCTCCTGTCTCAGCCTCCCAATTACTGGGATGACAGGAGTGCACCACTGCCCCTGGCTTCCTCAATGACTTTTAAGAGCATAGAGGGGTGCTGAGTTGAGACAGTTCGGGAATGTTCTTTGGGCCTTGGGTTGCTCCGCACTGCCCTGTTTCCCTCCCTCTCTGGCTGACTCAGGCTGCACCCTACGCATCTGCCCTCAATGTGCCCAACTGCCACCTGTGATCAACAGACAAGACTTCGGGCATTTCTGAGAGACTGCACTTTATTTAGTTATATATTTTTAATTTTGTGGTCCTGGGGATGGAACCCAGGGATATTCTATCTCTGAGCTACACCCCCAGTCCTATTTTTTATTCTTTATTTTGAAACAGGGTCTCACTAAATTGCAGAGGGCCTCACTAAGTATCTGAGGCTGGCCGCAAACCTGGATCCTCCCGTCTCAGCCTCCCGAGTACTGGGATGACAAGAGTGTGCCAGCACGCCCCACTGAGATTGCACTTTAATATATAATCTCAGTGTGGTCTGAAAAAGAATTTCCTCCTTATTGCTGAATCGTTATTCATGATGCCCAATAAACTTAGACAGGAGGTCTACTTTGGGTTGCAAATATAACTTCCCATTCTTTGTAAAACTAGGTCGACGCACGTGGGTTATTTGTAAATACTGTAATACTTCCTATCACTCCATTCTTTCCTGTGGCCCAACACTCCACAGGAAAAAGAGTCATTGAAGGAGCAGGCCTGCTTGCTGTGGTGACAGCGCCTTGAGGGGATTCTGAGGAAGAGCCCCATGGTGGGGAGGGAAGGAGGTCCTGACGTCAGTCTCAAGTGGCCATGCCCACCTCACCCTCTGGTCCTGGCCCGCTGCCATCTAAACTGCTCTCACTTGGCTAGTGCTTGTCATTTCACGCCCTTGGAAACATGCGGCCTCCCACTGGCAACAGGAGCGAAGCCCCTGTGGCTGGACGTCTGCAAGACCTACCCGCCAGTACTACAGAGAAGAGATACGTGGAGTTTCCAGTGACACTGGCACCTGTCGCACACTGCAAGCATCCCTCAAGGCTTCCATTTGAAAACTGTTCACGAGCCCTTATTTCTCTTGAAAAACTCCTAACCGCTGGGTGTGGTGGCACAGGCCTGTAATCCCAGTACTTGGGAGGCTGAGACAGGAGAATTGTAGGTTCAAGGCCAGTCTCAACAATTTAGTGAGACTGTTTTTCAAAATAAAAAATAAAATCCGGGCGAGGTGGCGCACGCTTATAATGCCAGTACTTGGGAGGCTGAGACAGGAGGATTGCAGGTTTGAGTCCAGCCCTAGCAACTTAGCGAGACCTTTTTTCAAAATAAAAAATAAAAAGGTGTAGAATGCCCTGGATTCAATCCCCAGTACCCCCCCCAAAAAAAAACCCCTCACAGTCGAGCACCTGGAAAATTCCTGTACTGTAATTCCAGTACTTAGGAGGCTGAGGCAGGAGGATTGAAAGTTGGAGGTCAGTGTGTGGTAACTTAGCAACTCCCTGTTTCAAAATAAAAAATAAGGCTGGGCATGTTGGTGCAAGCCTGTAGTCCTAGCGCTTAGGAGGCTGAGACAGGAGGATCAAGGCCAGTGAAGACCTGCAGCAACTTAGCAAGATTCTTAAAAAATTAATTGAGCCAGGAGTGGTGGCACACACTTGTAATCCCAGTACTTGGGAGGCGGAGACAGGAGGATCCGGGTTCGCGGCCAGCCTCAGCTACTTAGTGAGGCCCTCTGCAACTTCGTGAGACCCGGTTTCAAAATAAAGGATAAAAAAAAGAGTGCCGGGGGTATAGCTCGGAGGTAGAAGCCCCTGGGTTCAATCCCCGGCACCACAAAAAATTAATCGATTAATTAATTAAATTAAAAATAAAAAAGGCTGGGGTGTAGCTCAGAGGTAGAACACACCTGTGTTCAACCCCCAGTACCATGCGCGAGTATGCATACACACATACAAACACACAAAAAAAAAAAGGAAGGAAGGAAAAAAGGAAGGAAGGAAGGAAGGAAGGAAGGAAGGAAGGAAGGAAGGAAAGAAAAGAAAAGAAAAGAAAAGAAACAAAGAAAATTCATGATCCATGGGCCAGGTGTGGTGGTGCACACTTGTAATCCCAGTACTTGGGAGGCTGAGGCAGGAGAACCACAGGTTGGAGGCCAGTGTGTGATAATTTAGCAACACCCCAATTCAAAATAAAAAGGACTGGGTATATGGCTTGGGGGTTGAATACCTCTGGGTTCAACCCCCAGTACCACACACACACACACACAAAAAAAAAAACAAAGAAGGAAGGAAGGAAAACTCATAGGTTGGGTATGGTAGCATATGCCTGTAATCCCAGTACTTAGGAGGCTGAAACAAGAGGATCACAGGTCCGAGGTCAGCCTCAGAAATTAGTGAACCCTCAGCAACTTAGTGAGACCTTGTTTGTTTTTCAGTAAAAAAATTAATGCACACCTGTAATCCCAGTACTTGGGAGGCAGAGACAGGAGGATTGTAGGTTCAATGCCAGCCTCAGAAACTGAGTGAGACCTTGTTTCAAAACAAAACAAAAGAGGGCTGGGGTGTAGCTTGGAGGTAGAATGACCCTGGGTTCAATCCCCAGTAACACACACACACACACACACACACACACACACACACACACACACAAACCTCATGCATCAATCAGGGTGCTGGTCTCACATCACGGCTCACTGCAGCTCTTTTTTTTTTTTGTGGTACCGGGGATTGAACGCAGGGGCGTTCTACCTCTGTGATACGCCCCCGGCCCTATTTTTTTATGCTTTATTTTGAAACCGGGTCTCACGTAGTTGCGGAGGGCCTCACTAAGTAGAGAGAGAGAGAGAGACAGGGAGACAGAGAGAGAGAGAGAGAGAGCTGAGGCTGGGCGCGAACCCGGATCCTCCGGTCTCCACCTCCCAAAGTACTGGGATTACAAGCGTGTGCCACCACACCCGGCCTCAGTAAATGCACCCCCCCCCCATTTATGGCCATGCATTGAAATGGGCACCAGATAGCCCAGGGGATGCTCAAGGACCAATAGCATAAGAGAAAGAACTAAAATAATGCTTTTATTTCTCCTCGGTCTTTCAGATGGGAAAGTGGCCCATCTGCCAAGCCTGCCAGCACCCCATTAAACCTAGGCTTTTCTGTGCCTGAGTTTGGTAGTATAGATCAAAAGACAGAGAGGATGGCCACCAGAAAAAAAAAAAAATATATATATATATACAATGACACTGTACTGCAGCCAGATATGCTTTGCAAGAGTAAAGTAAGAGATAAAAGTTTGTATTAAAAAAAAAATCCAAAGCTTTGCCAACAAGGTAAATCAGATGTGCCCATAATGGCCAAACTAACAGATAAATAATTGTCATACAACCAGAATCCCCCCCCAAAAAAAAGACAAAAAATAAATAAAAGGAGATATTTGTAGACATGAGGGATATTATAATAAAAAAGTTAAAAGAAGGAAATGCTTTTAGGTGGAAAAGAATTTTGTATAGCAAGATTTTTGTTCTAAATGACTGAGTTATCCCATGGGAAAAAGAAAGATGAAAACAAAAATCAGAGGGTCTGAGGAAGTTGCAAGTGATCTGTAAAGGATAAAGATGTGTAATAAAGAGGATTTATTATTATATTTTGTGTGTGGTTCTGGCATTTGAACTCAAAGGTCTTCTACCTCCGGGCTACACCCCCAGACCTATTTTATTTTTTATTTGGAAACAGGATCGCACTAAGTTGCTGAGGGCCTCACTGAGTTGCTGAGGCTAGCTGCGAACCTGCAATCCTCCTGTCTCAGCCTCCCAAGTACTGGGATCACAAGCGTGTTCCACCACGCCCGGCTATAAAGAGGAATTGTTTAAAGGGTTTTCTAAGAATCACACTAAATACATTGATTCTATGTTTAAAAGGTTTTCTTAGGATATTGATCTGCTTTTGGTAAAGTTTTACAAAAACAAGCCTAGAAAACAAAATTTTACATTGTATTGAGATAATTTCCTGTTACATACTGACAACAATGTTTTAGATATTTGTATTCCTAAAATGTGCAGAACTTCTAAAATACAAAATGTAAGATTACTAAGCTAATGGCATCTAAACAAAACACAATGTTGATAGACTTTCCAGGTTTATATTTATATGTTCCTAATTGCATTATGATCATCTTCTTTATGCAAGGATACAAACAGGACCCTGGGTCTTTGGCCCTGCCAGACAAAAATAGGAATAATCCTTAAAAAAAAAAAAGAGGAAAAGAGATTGCAGTGGGGAGGCCCTAGTGTCCACCATCTGTGGCTGATGAGAATATTTTGGGAGTTACAATGTCTTATTAATTGGAAATAGCAGTGATATCTGGGGTATACAAAAAGATATGCAGGATCCCACCCAGACAATGAGAAAGGGAGCAACAGGCAAGGAAGGATAAACCGAGGCAAACATAAGAGTGGCAAAAACTCATGCTCGTAGAGGCCTTCCGGGTGGACCATGAGGCCTTGCTCATGAATCCCACAAAAAGATGCTTAGGCAGACTCACCCTGGCTGAGCTTCATTTTCATAGGGTGCATGCTGGGGCATGCTGGGAAGGGGGGGGTGACCTCCTCAGCACAAACCAGTAAGCACACCCTCTCTCTCTCTTAATGAGATCCCAGCAGTCCAGGGTAAAAGCTCAAACTCCCTTAGCATACATCCTCCACAACACTGTAGGAGCCACGGCACCTAAGGAGCCTCTCCTGACACCCATGGGAATGTTTCCTTCTGTTGTGGTAAAAAGAAGAAAATTGGCCCCAGATTACCCACAGACCATTCCCACGGGCTGAGCTTAAGACTATCAGAAAAGACCTAGGCAGTTACACCACTAACCCTGGTCAGTATGTACAGGCCTTTGAGCTACCGACCTCCTTATATGACCTCACTTGGAGGGACATAGAGCTGCTCCTAGAGCAGACCCTGACGTCCTTGGAAAGGGAGCAAGTTTATCAGAGAGCCCAGGAGGCGGGCAACAGTTATCATTTATATGGTATACTAGGAGGACCGAGGAAGGCTAAAGTTAAACCCCTCAGTTATGGACAGGTAACAGCCATACATCAAGGCCCAAATGAACCCCTGATGACCTTCCTGGAAAGACTTAAGGATGCCATGATTACATTCACTAATCAGATCCCATCTATAGAAGGGGAGGATATCCTTAGAGATAAATTTTTTATTCAATCCACACCTGGTAAAGGAAAAAACTCCAAAAGCTAGTGTTGGATCCCAATCAGTCCACTTTGGATCAACTAGTGCAGGCTGCTAATTTGGTTTATTATAACAGCCTTGGAAAAGGAAAACGCCATGGAACTGCTATACGTACGGGTACCACTCCCACAGGAACTGAGGCTCAGATCTGCTTCAGGTGTGGGAAGCTGGGGCATTTCAAACCGGGGTGCCACCACAGGGAGGCCGTAAACGCCCTTCAAAGCCCTGTCCATGGTGTCAGGAGGACCACTGGAAGTCCGAGTGCCCCCAGGTCCAGAGGGACCTGGAGTCCTTGAGTCCAGGTCCCCAATGATGGGGCCCACGGCCACCTCTCTAGGCTCCCACCACCTGAGTCAAAACTAAAGAGCCTCGAGCCATTTTAAAAGTGGGATCACAGACTGTCCAGTCTACCATGGACACGGGTGCCAAATTCTCCATGTTGCCTTTCGCCCCTGGTCCAAGATCCTCTCGTAAAGTGACTGTTCCGAGCATGTTGGGCCAGCCATGGAACATTTCTTTACTTAAGACTTAGCCTGCTCCTGGGGTGACCTCCGCTTCTCTCATTCTTTTAGTCATCCAGAAACCAAGATAACTTGGGTCAAGAAAAGCTCCAAAGGAAAAAAACAAAAACAAAAAAACCTAAACTGCTCTTTTTCTTTTTTTTGCTGTCTGTATGGAGATAAGGTACTGTTAAAGGTTATTATTCAAGGTGCTTGTTATTTCAGCCAGTCCTAGCTAAAATGTAAACATCTAAAAAGAAAAGCTGTAACTCTTTAAAGTCCAGGCCACTGTAAAACTTGGATAGATGATTTTAATTTGTTTCTCACTTTGTCAAAGAGTTTATAAAATTGTTTCAAAATGTAAAGTCAAAAACGGGCCGGGTGTGGTGCCCCATGCTTGTAATCCCAGTACTTTGGGAGGCCGAGACCGGAGGATCTGGGTTGGCGGCCAGCTTCAGCGCTCTCTCTCTCTCTCTCTCTCTCTCTCTCCCTGTCTCTCTCTCTCTCTCTCTCTACTTAGTGAGGCCCTCCGCAACTTCGTGAGACCCAGTTTCAAAATAAAGTATAAAAAAAAATAGGGCCAGGGGGTGTAGCGCGGAGGTAGACGCCCCTGGGTTCAATCCCCAGTACTGCAAAAAAAAAGTAAAAAACAGAATTATGAGCTGGCCATGTTGGTGCATGCTTGTAATCCCAGTACTTGGGAGGCTGAGACCAGAGGATCCGAATTCGCAGCCAGCCTCAGCTACTTAGTAAGGCCCTTCGCAACTTAGTGAGACACTGTTTCCAAATGAAGAATAAAAAATAGGGCTGGGGGTGTAGCTCAGAGGTAGAATGCCCCTGGGTTCAATCCCCAGTACCTCAAAAAAAAAAAAAAAGGAATTATGGCAGAAAGGAACCAGTATGTAAGAAGAGAGATATAAAGAAGAAGATACATGAGTATGAAAAGTTTTTGGTAAAAAAGGATAAAAAGAAAAGAAAAGAGAATATTTTAGAGATAAGAAAGGATTTTATATGGTAAAGTTTATCCTAAGGTTGTCCCAAATGGGAAAGGAAGGACTAGGATAAAATCAGAAGGTTAAAAGTAAGTCGCAAAAGGTTTGAGTATTTCACAGAATGTTTGTAAAGGATGAAGCTTATGAGAGGAATACTGAATATGTGATAAAGATGGTTATATTTAAAAATTAGTTAAAAGGTTTGCAGTGAGGTTCTATTAAGCCCACCTCTTTTGAGACCTCTAGTGGTCATTCTATTCATACTCATATTTGGCCCATGTTTACTAAATTAAATGGTCAAGTTTTGTCTCCAGCAGGTTTAAAGCTATCAAGCTCCAGACAATGCTCCAGATAAAACCACAGATGAGCATCTACCGGAACCCCCTGGAACCCCCTGGATGGTCATGGCAGCTCCTCAGAACATCCATTGGCTTCACCCCTTTCCCCAGGACAAGCTGCTTGCATGCATCTCTAAGGCTGGGGATCCACATTGTCCCCTTTCAGCACGGAAGTAGTCACAGAGACTTAGACGACCCTGTTCCCTTGCCTATGGGTGTCAGCAAGTTAATAGAAGAGGGGAGAATGATCCGGTTATGGATGGATGATTTCATACCATGCCCTGTCCTGAAGCAGAGCAGGCATTTAAAGGTTAAAGCAGGCAGTTTCTTACAGAGCTGGGTCGGCATGGTAACAAGATAAGAAAGTTACAAGACCCTGTGTAGCTAAATCCTGATTTGTGATGTCAGACTGGCCCATCCTTATACAAAAACGAGAAAGCAAGAATGCAAAAGTAAGCCATTGCCCCATCGTCACGGGAACCCAATAAGAAACCCTATTTAAGACCTAGGGTTCCAGGGGGAAGTCAGTGTCTCCCTCAAGTGCTCTGCTGCACTCTTCTGGTGTGGTGCTGTTTCTCTTCTACTTCTAATAAATCCTACTTTAAGCTTTGCAACTGCTTGTCCTGGCTCCTTTTTTTCTAAATGAGCAGAGGACAAGAACCCACGGCACGGTGGCACTGAACCGTAACAAGACCCTGTTTCAAAATAAAAAATAAAATAGGCCCTGGGGGTATAGCTTGGAGGTAGAATGCCCCTGGGTTCAATCCCCAGTACCACAAAAACAAACAAAGGATTCATGCCCTAAAGACTGGTATGTGGATGTTTATAGTAGGATTATTCATGAGGCCAGAAAGCCAGAGAAACCAAAATGCCCACCAAATTATGAGGAGATGAATAAATCTGGTATATCTATGCAATGAAATATTACGTAGCCATAGGGAATGAAATTCTGATACATGTTACATCATGGATGGACCTTGAAATCATTCTGCTAATGTGAAGGATACCACATACGTGGTTTCATTTGTATGAATTGTCCAGAACAAGCAGATCCACAGACAAAAGGCAAAGCACTGGCTGCCAAGGCCTGGAGGAACGGGGGTGACTCGTACGGAGAAGAAAGCTTCTTTACAGGCAGTTAAAATATTCTGGAGTTAGGAAGTGGCAATGCTTTATACAATTTAAAATGGTAAATCTCATGGTATTTAAATTACATCTCAGCTAGGTGTGGTAGCGCATGCCTGTAAAGCAGTACTTGGGAGGCTGGGACAGGAGGATTGCTGGACTGAGGACAGCCTCAACAACATAAGGAGACCCTGTTTCAAAACAAAAAACAAGAAGGGCTGGGGGTGTAGTTCAGAGGTAGAATGTCCCTGGGTTCAATCACCAGTATCCCAAAATAAATCAATTAAAAGAGATGCTGGGGACACAGCTCAGTGGTGCCCTGGGTTAAATCTACAGTACAAAAAAGAAAAGTATCTTTGGATGTAGCTCAGTGCTCGAGTGCTTGCCAAGCATTTGTGAGGCCCTGGTTTCCATCCCTGGCATGGGGTGGGGGTGTCATCAACTTAAGACTGGTTTCTAGCAAGGACACTTCCAACCTTGAACTGAAACACTTCAGCTCTTTCACCTCTGCTTAATAATTTCACTACACACATTATCTTTCTTCCCTTTCCTAGCAGCCCCACTCAATCTACCCTCAAAGCTTCCAGGAAACACAGGGCCGGGCTTCAGCAGTCCACTGGTAAGGTAGCTCTCACCTCAGGCAGAGCAAGGCCTGAGAAGAGGAGCAGGCGGGGAGAGTGGGTTGGTAGCAGTGCTGTTCAGTGCAACAGCTGCTCCCCCTTTTCTTGGGTCAAGACAAGCATGCTGTGGTGCTAGTCCATGGAGCCCTGGTGCTTAGCTGCAAGCCCCTCAACAGTGTGCCCTGCACGGGAGCCACATGCACCGCCGTCAGCCCCAGCCAAGCCGCACATGCAGCTGGTTCTCAGCACTGCACAGCATGACCCTGTGCAGGGCTCTGCAGATGGCAGCCACCGCACACATGCTCACCCTCGGTGTGGGTGCTAAGGAGAACCTAAGATCACGAGGACAAACGTGTCATTTCACCTTGAGTCCCCCTGAACATCTCCATAAATATGTGGCTGGCTCTCAGAACAGGTTATCCTGACAGATGGGTGAATTTCTAGTTTTTTTGGGGGGGGGGTTGGGGGATTGAACCAAGAGACATCACCAACCCTTTAAAAAATTTTTTTTTGTTTTAAATTTTGAAACAGGTCTCGCTAAATTGCTGAAGTGGGCCTCAACCCTGCGATCCTTCTGTTTCAGTCTCCCAAGTCCTGGGAGTACAGATGTGTGCTGCCATGCCCAGCTGGATGGGTGAATTTCTCATTTAAACCTTCTCACTTGCCATAATGCAAGCCATTATTCTGTATAACTAATATGCACTAATGGAAAAACAAAACCAAACCTTCTATGGTGATGATGTCAGACACTGAAAGGGCTGGGACACACACCATAAAGTAGTATTTCAGTAATAATGCTGGGGTGAAGATGGCGACAACAGCGACAGGGAACACAGTTTACTGAGGACACGCTATCGGCTGGTCCCTGACCTCAGCACCTGCGAGTCAGAGCAGCTCTCTAACCGTCTGGGGGAGGCACCTTCCCCAAGGGTAAGCAGCCAGCAAGGGCAGCAGATCAAGCTTCTGGCTCCAGGGTGCCTTAAAAGTACTGCACACTGTAATCCCAGTACTTGGAGGCTGACACAGGAGGATCACAGGTTCGACGTCAGCCTCAGCCACTTAGTGAGGCCCTGTTTCAAAATAAAAACCAAAACAGGGCTGGGGAATGTAGCTCAGAGGTAGAATGCCCCTGAGTTCAATCCCCAGTAAACACACACATACACACACACACACATGAATACCTTACAGACGTGGGGAATCACCATATATTTCCCAAAGCTAGTTCACTGAATTTCAGGAAGATACTTTTAAAGATGAAGTTTAGTTGTAGAAAATGAAAAAAAAAAAGAAATTAAAACAGACATCTGAAATTCAGCCTTTTGTACCATTTGTTTGAATTAGTGCTCATGTTGCCATGATTTTGTCAGATAAATCTATAGTTGACAAGATTGTGTAAGGGCGCTTTGTAGTTGATGGGATTGTGCAAGAACAATGTGTAGTTGATAGAATTATGTAAGATCAGTTTGTGACTCTAGAACCCTCACATTTTATAGCACATCTGCTAGTTATACAAAAATATCCTTCCTAATATCAACTCTGCCTCAAGATTTGGGATATAAAATTATCAAGTAGTGTAACTTTGGAAAAAGCTAGTATTTTAGGCCAGGTATGGTAATGCACACCTGTAATCCTAGTACTCGGGAGGCTGAGACAGGAGGATTGCAGGTTCAAAGCTAGCCTCGGCAACTTAGTGAGGCTCTCAGCAACCTATCGAGACCCTGTTTACAAATAAGAAAAAAACTGGGCTGGGATTGTAGCTCAGAGGTAGAATGCCTTTGGATTCAATCCTCACTACCGCAAACACACAGAAAAAAAAAAGCAAGTTTTTTACATGTTTCTCTTATAACTCATCAGCCTATCTCTCATACACGCATGTGCCCACACACGCACACTCAATCACACAGGAAATAGGAGCTCCTGTGACAGGATGCGCCTGGAACTCTGCGCCCAGTTCTCCTGTCCCAGGAGGTACTTAGTATTTCAAGTGCCACACATTCCACTCTGTAGAAGCAGGAACACTCAAACTTCCATACAAAATCTGTCAGCTCATATCTCTTGATAGACACATATTTTTTTTTAACAAACATTATTTAAATGTGTTCTGGTACTTGAAAAAAAAGTTGCCTCACTGTAATTCATTTACCATCATAAATTCACACATCAAGTCCCTTCACATATTCTTTCAAAGACTGAACTTGTTAGTTCCATTAAAATAATTTACATTGGCTTATTAATTAATGAAGAGGAAGCCAGGCATGGTGGTGCACACCTGTAATCCCAGTGCTTGGGAGGCTGAGACAGGAGGCTTGCACGTTTGAGACCAGCCTCAGCAACTTAGTGAGATCCTGCTTCAAACTAAAAAAATAAAATAGGGCTGGGGGTCAGAGGTAAAGTGCCCCTGGGTTCAATCACCATATTAATAATAATAATAATAATAATAATAATAATAATATAATAATGAGAAAAACAATAAAATATCCTTTACCAAGTGATTGGACTTCAATCTAATTTTTTTTCTTTTGGGTACTGGGGATTGAACCCAGAGACATTTTACCTCAGCTACAGCCCCAGCCTGATTTTATTTCTTATTTGGAAACAGGGTCTTACTAGGTTGCTAAGAGCCTCGCTAAGTTGTCGATCCTGGCTTTGAACCTATGATCCTCCTGTCTCAGCCTCCTAAATACTGGGATTACAAGTGTGGGCCACTGCACCAGCCTAATTTGTTTTCTTTCTTGTGTGGTGATTGAACCCAGACCCTTGAGCATGCTAAGCACGTGTTCTAACACCACTCAGCCCGACTTAATTCATAACTAGTGGCCTCAGGGAGGCGGAGGACATAGCCCAGGTGGGAAGCTCTGTGAGTGCCTAGCTTGAAGCTGGCATTTCTGAGGATGCCTCCTCAGTGCTCTCTCACCTCCCCCATCAGAGAGGTGCAGAAAGGGAGGGTGGTGACTCCCAGTCAGCCCTGGGCCTGGCCTCCCCACCCCCAGATGCTCCAGTGCAGTCAAGTGGGCTCTGCTTCAAGCTGTCATTATGGAAGCAGAATTTGCTCTGCAGCCATTCAGAAGTGGGTTTTAAGCCCAGCATGGTGGTGTACGCCTGTCATCTTAGTACTTGGGAGGCTGAGACAGGAGGATCGCAGGTTCACAGCCAGCCTTAGAAACTTAGTGAGGCCCTCCGCAATTTAATGATACCCTGTTTCAAAATAAAAAATAAAAAAGGGCTGGGGGTATAGCTCGGGGGTAGAATTCCTCCGGGTTCCATCCCTAGTACCACAAAAAAAGAAAAAGTAAAAAAGAAGTGGGTTTTAATCCCAGTGGCGGACTTTCCAGTTGGACATGACAGGGTACAATCTTTACTCTTGATGAGCTTTAAGATCCTCATCTGTGAAATGGATCCAGGAACGCCTGCTCTGAGAGGTGATTTTGAGGATCAGACCTAACACTTACGGTCCATGGTAGGTCTTGTGTTAAAAACACCTACTTCAGTGCTTCCCTGGGTCGAGAGCGCGACTCCTCCGGCCTGTAAGCAGGTCTCTGGGTATGGGGGAAGGACACAGGGTCCAACCTGCCCTTTCCAAGGTGTTCATGACTCTCCCGCGGCTCTGCCGTGGCTCACAGAGGCTTGTCATGCTCTGTCCTCTAGAGAAACAGTCCCACTTCGGGAATGTTCTCCCAAAGAAAAATGCCGTCCATGACCTCAGGGGATGCAAAGATTTCATAAGCAAGTATAAAAAGAAGGTACTAACCACAAAGGAAAAGATAGATGAATTTGATAAACTGCTACTTCTGCTAATAGAAAGAACAAAAAGATAAGCACCTATAATATGTAAACCATGTACAATGAATGAAGGACTCATATTCAGAACATATAAAGCTTAATACCCCAAAAGAAAAAGAAGCAAAAGACTTGAACAGCACTTCCCCAAAGAGGAGATATAAATGGCCAATACAGGGCACAGGGTTCTTGGTCTCTGTAGTCATCAGAACTTCAATTGAGACCACAAAGAGATTCCACTAGGAATCTATCAGGCTAAAAAAATATGTGAAGTCTGGAAAAAAAAATAAAGAAAAAAGACATCTAAATATACCAAACCATGGAAAGAAAGCAGAGCAGCAAGAGCACTGCCGGGAGAACAGGCACGGCGACCGGACCCCTGTGAGGGAGGAGACACTGGCTCATCCACTGAAGGGGACACCGCCCCACCATGTGAGGACCTCATGAACCGCTGAAAGGCCTACAACAATTGCCTGGGCAAGCAGAGTGCGCGTCAGGACTACAATGGAAGGAAAAAAACGGCCAGCACTGCCTACAAGAGATGAATGAATCTTACGAAGCTTCTGGGTTAACAAGACATCAACAGCGCAGACACACTCAGAAAGACTGAGCAGAGCGGGGCGTGGTGACGCACATCTGTACTGCCAGTACTGGGAGGTGATACGGGAGGATCGCGGGTTCGAGGCCAGGCTTAGCAACGTAAAAAATAGCCAGGCATGGTGGTGCACACTTGTAATCCTTGACAGGCTGAGAAAGGAGGATTGCAGGTTCGAGACCAGCCTCAGCAACTTAGTAAGGCCTTCTGCAACTCATTGAGATTGTTTCAAAATAAAATAGGGCTGGGATGTACCTCAGAGTTAGAATGACCCTGGGTTCCATCCCCAGTATCACCAAAAACAAAAGCAAAGTAAAAAAGTAAAATAGGGCTGGGGTATAGCTGGGAGGTAGAATGCCTTTGGTGCAACCTCCAGTAGCAAAAGCAAACAAACAAACAAACAAACAAACAAACAAACAAACAATAAACAGTGAGTAGACCCCAGGTCTGGGATTCTCTCATGTGCAGACAGCCAGAGGCATCTCTGGTATTTGAAGAAAAACATGAAGGCAAGCCCCCCAACATATTTTCAAGGATGTACACAAAGTAGTAAAACTACAGAAACATGGGGAAAAATCTCAGGATTACAAAGATCTCTAGGATGGGGTAGGGAGGAGGGACACACACTGGGTAGCTTCCGGACACTAGCTAGGTTTTGTTCTTGAATTTGATGATGGCTTAATAGGTATGTTTTATTTACTTATGTATTATTCACTATATACTATAATTTTACACACTTTCATATTTTGTTATATTTGACAATAAAAAGGTTAAAATATGCTGGGCATGGTGGCACATGCCTGTAATCCCAGTACTTGGGAGGTAGAGACAGGAGGATCAAAGGTTCAAGACCAGCCTCAGCACCTCGTGGGGCTCTCTGCAACTTAGTGAGAACCTGTTTCAAAATAAAAAATAAAATAGGGCTGGGGTATACCTCAGAGACAGAATGCCTCTGGGTTCAATCCCCAGTACCACAAAATAAAGAAAAAGAAAAAAAGAAAGGTTACAATATGAAGTTTGATAAGTAAAGGAGACACATACAAAGACATATGAGATGTGTGCTACAGCACTGCTCCGGAGTGGCAGAAACTGCAAAGACTCTGAATGGCTGCCACCTGCACGCCCACAGGGAGAACATCCTCATAAGAGGGGCCCTAGTGAGATGAAGTGAATGGTGCAAATCAGAAGCTCTTCACTACAGCTAAGTTTACACTAATGTGCAAAGGTGTGGAAGATTACTTAGCACGGCAGATATCCAGTGGCTCAGTGATAAAAGGAGATTATTAAATTTTCTTTACGCTGGGCAAGCAGTGGTGCACGCCTGTAATCCCATACATGGGAGGCTGAGACAGGAGGATCACAGGTTGGAGGCCAGCCTCAGGAACTTGGCAAGATCTTCATTAACTTATTGATATCCTGTTTCAAATTAAATAATAAAAAGGGCTGGGGATGTAGGTCAGAGGTAGAAATGCTCTTGAGTTCAATTCCCAGTACCAATTTTTTTCTTTATAATTTTTGTTAATGATTTCAACAGCAACAATCAAAAGCAGTGGCTATATTATTATTTTATTTGCAGATCCTGAAAATCACCTAATGTGAGGCTTTTCTCAACTGTAAGACCCAGGTTCAGGGGCTTCCTGACAGCCCAGCCTGCTGTTGGTAGTTCAAGGGAGAGAAGTAAATGGTAATAAAAATTACCTTTCTTGCATAGGCCTATAGCCCCAGTCACTTAGGAGCCTGAGGAATGAGGCTCGCAAGTTCCAAGACAGCCTGGGCAACTTAGTGAGACCCTGTCTCAAAAATAATAAATGAGCCGGGCGTGGTGGCACACGCTTGTAATCCCAGTACTTTGGGAGGTGGAGACTGGAAGATCCGGGTTCGCGGCCAGCCTCAGCTCTCTCTCTCTCTTTCTCTCCCTGTCTCTCCCTGTCTCTCTCTCTCTCTCTCTACTTAGTGAGGACCTCCGCAACTTCGTGAGACCCGGTTTCAAAATAAAGTATAAAAAAAATAGGGCCAGGGGTGTAGCGCGGAGGTAGAACGCCCCTGGGTTCAATCCCCGGTACCGCTAAATAAATAAATAAATAAATAAATAAATAAATAAATAAACGAATAAGTAAATAAATAAATAAATAAATAAATAAATAAATAAAATTACCTTATGTTTTTATTAGCTGGGCATGATGGCGCACGTACCAGTACTTGGGAGGCTGAGACCAGAGGCTCCAGGTTCGCGGCCAGCCTCAGCTACTTAGTGAGACCCTGTTTCCAAATAAAGAATAAAAAATAGGGCTGGGGGTATAGCTCGGAGGTAGAATGCCCCTGGGTTCAATCCCCAGTACTGGAAAAAAAATACCTTAGTTTTTATTAATAAGGGGCTAAATGAACTTAAAAATGAAACAACAACAACAAAGAAAAAACAACTGGTTGTGGTGGTACACACCTGTAATTTCAGTATTTGGGAGACTGAGACAGAAGAATCACAGGTTTGAAGCCAGGCTTAGCAACTTGGTGAGGCACTCAGCAACCCAGTAAGACCCTGTTTCCAAATAAAAAATAAAAAATAAAATGGGTTGGGGGTGTAGCTCGGTGGTAGAATGCCCCTGGGTTCAATCCCCAGCACCACACATACACACCAAAAAAAGGAATAAAACAACCCTAACTAAACCCAAAGTGTGCACTGTACTTTTTACCATGGATCTGATTCTCTTCCTGGTGACTCAGGTTGGTTCTTTTGTAGGGAGCTTATTGATGGTGTTTAACAAAAACAATGGAAAACACCAAGAATCCAGATTAATATCAACATCACTGACAAGAAATAATCAGATTTCTGTTTTGAGGGTCAGGGATTATAAAATTATAAAACAAACTGGAAATTTACAGAAATGAATTCCCCTAAAACTGGAAGTAATTAATGTCAGCTGTGGTACCAAAAACACAGGCTTTGGGATTTGAGGGACCTGGCTTGAGGCCCAGCGTCAACAGGGAGCCAGATTACTTCATCCCAGCGAGCTCAGAAGTCTCCATCTAAAGAGTGAATGCCAAGCTGGACGCGGTGGCACACGCCTGTAATCCCAGCCACTCTGGAGGCTGAGGCAAGAGGATGGTGAATTTGATATCAGTCTGGGTAATTTATCAAGACCCTGTCTCCACATAAAAAATAAAAAGTGCTGGGAATGTAGCTCTGTAGTAGAGCACTCCTGGGTTCAATCCCCAGTACCGAAAAAAAAGTACTGTTACCAAATTTGTCAGCTACTTTGAGGGTAGATAAGAGTGACAATAGTGACACTCGGATGCTTTTCTTTCCACTTTCAGCATCCCATATTAACACAGAGATATTTTATGGGCACATTTATAAAGATTTATTCTATATAAAATTAAAATCTGTAAAGTTCTCCAATATATATTTGTGTGTGTGTGTGTGTGTGTGTGTGTGTGTAGAGGGTACTGGGGACTGAAGCCAGGGTGCTCTACCTCTGAGCTACATCCACAGCCCTTTTTATTTTTTTGAAACAGGGTCTCCCTAAATTACCACATGGTAGTTTGAAACCTGCAATCCTCCTGTCTCAGCCTCCCAAGTACCAGGATTACAGGGGCATGCAAAGCCTTGCTTAGCTCCTTTTTAGGTCTTGAGACAGGGTCTTCCGAAGCTGCCTAAGCTGGTCTCGAACATGCAGTCCTCCAGTCTCAGCCTCCCAAGTAGCTGGGATCACTGGCATGTGCCAATGTGCCCAGCAGATTCTCCAAATTTGAAAACATAAGTAATAAAAGCATATTTATTAATTTACTGGGGATTGAATCCAGGAGCATTCTACCTCTGAGCTATACCACCAGCCTTATGTATTTATTTAGCTATGTGATATTGGGTAGAACCAAGGGGTGTTCTACCTATGAGTTACACCCACAGCTGCTTTAAAAAAAATTTTTTTTTTTTTGCGGTACCCAGGGGTGTTCTACCTCCGAGCTACACCCCTGGCCCTATATTTTATACTTTATTTTGAAATCGGGTCTCATGAAGTTGGGGAGGGCTTCACTAAGTAGCTGAGGCTGGCTGTGAACCCAGATCCTCCGGTCTCTGCCTCCCAAGTACTGGGATTACAAGTTTTGAAACAGGATCCCACTAGGTTGCTAAGAGTCTCACAAAGTTACTAAGGATGGTCTTAAACCTGTGATCCCTCTGTCTCTGTGCACCACCACACCTGGCCAATTGTATTCTTTTTTGTGGTACTGGGGACTGAACCCAGGGGCGTACTACCTCTGAGCTACACCCTCAGCCTTGTTTATTTTTGTGGAGGGCCTCACTAAATTGGTGAGGCTGGCCATGAACCTGCAATCCTCCTGTCTCAGCCTCCCAAGTACTGGGATTACAGGTGTGTGCCACCACTCCTGGCTCCAATTTTATTTTTGAAACAGGGTCTCGTTAAATTGTTGAGGGACTCTCTAAATTGCTAAGTCTGGCTTTGAACCGGGATCCTCCTGTCTCAGCTTCCCAAGTACTGGGATTACAAGTGCGTACCACCACACCCAGCTGGAATATGTTACACTTATATGAACAATAAATGCTCAACAGTTGCTTTGAAACTACACTGGGAGAGTCCTAAGGATCTGGGTGGGAAGGCCGTGGTGGCCTGAGGCACCTATGTCCCAGTGTCAAACAGAACAAACAACTCCATGTGCACCTGTTGTCTCAGACTGAGCTTCCTCTTTGGATTTCGTGTGTGTGTGTATGTGTGTGTGTGTGTGTGTGTATGTATGTGTGTGTTCTACTGGGATTGAACCTAGGGGCATTCTACCTCCAAGTTACACCCCCAGCCGTATTTTTATTTTGAAACAAGGTCTCACTAAGTTGCAGAGGGTCTTGCTAAGATGCTGAGGCTGGTCTCAAACCTGAGATCCTCCTGTCTCAGCCTCCCAAGTAGTGGGATTACAGGCATGCACTACCACGCCCTGCTAAGAAAAATTTCTTTTTTTTGCAATACTAGGGATGGAACCCAAGGGCATTCTACCTCCGAGCTACACCTCCAGCCCTATTTTTATTCTTTATTTTGAAACAGGGTCTCACTAAGTTGTGGAGGGTCTCACTAAGTAGCTGAGGCTGGCCACGAACCCGGATCCTCTGGTCTCAGCCTCCCAAGTACTGGGATTACAATTTTGACACTTTGTTTTGGTTCAGATTTCATCATTTATCAATTAGGTTTATACTGAACACTCTGCTAACTGCTATGAAAGACAAACTAAAACAACACAGGGGCTGTTCCGTCTATTTTGGTTAGAAGACACTGAGGAAACAAGCCAGTGGGTGGGAGAGGGAGCTCATTCTTCCCCTGTGCTCTCCAGGGCACCTGCCTAGGAGCTCTAAGAACCCACATCTCACCCAAACACCGCCTCCCTGGGGAGACCCCTGGTGAGCAGGCCTGCCAGGGGCTACCCAGCACAGCAGGAGTCTTATCAACCTGCCACCCGCTGAGGAGGGATGTCTCGGGGCTGGAGCTGACTTCACCTGTGAGGCCTGCTGAGGAGCTGCAAGAGTGGAGTACCGAGGAGACAGCAGGTAACGAAAGACTGCAGCAAGGCAGACTTCTGTGTCTAGCTGGCAGTAAGGTGAGATGTTTTCTCTTTTTGAGTAGTGGTAGGTGCAATCTAAAAGCTCTAAACGCCATCAGTGGCTGAAAGGAAGGTGCTATGGATTGTGCTGGCCATGGGCCATGCAGCCCCACACGATCAACAGAATGTTCCAGGTGGTGTGCGGGTCTCACCTTCCTTCTGGGGGCAAACTGGTGGGGTGTGCCCAGCCTTGTCATCTGTTGTTTTCTCTCTGTGTGCATCAGTCAATATCTTGATTTTCACTTTCATTGATAATGAAAGCAGATTAATCAATATTCTTATCTTAAGGAGCTTCCGTTGAAAGCTGTAGGTGGTAAATGATTTAGAGGGATGCCCATTTTAATAAAAAAATTCTTGTCTTTATTTCCCCCAAACAGCCATAATTGCCAAGGTTGGTACTAACTGTCATTTCCTTTTTGGGCCCCTATTCCAAGTTGTGTCTTTTTGATAAGAGTTTCATAAGTTCCATTCAGAAACTATTCTCCAAATAAACTTATAAAACATTTGCAGTCACGTTCATAACTCAGCATAAGCACTTCCTTTGTTTTTTGTTTTTATTTTTTGGGTGGTACTGCAGATTGAATCCAGGGACACTCTACCACTGAGCTAAACTCCAGCCTATCTTATTTATTTATTTATTTTTATTTTGCAATAGGGTCTTGCTAAGCTACCATGTGCTGGCCTTAAACCTGTGATCCTCCTCTCTCAGCTTCCCAAGTATTGGAATTACAGGTCTGCACCACCAAACCCAACTTCTTACCTCAATTTTAAAAGAAAAATGAACTGTCTAGAAAGTGCTTACACAGAAGCCAGGTGGTGGAACATGCCTGTAATTCCCAGTACCACACACACAAATAAATTAAATAAAATTGGTCCAACATGGTGGCACCCACCTGCAATCCCACTACATGGGAGGCTGAGACAGGAGGATCCCAGATTACAGACCTGACTCAGCAATTCTCAGCAACCTCACAAGACTGTTTCAAAACAAAAAATAAGAAGGGCTGAAAGTGTAGCTTGGAGGTAGAACATACCTGGTTCGTTTCCCAGTAACCACAAAATAAATGAATAAATAAACAAATGGTAAAATTCATATAACATGAAATAAACCACTTTAAAGTATATGATCCAATGGCATCTAGTGCATTTACAATGTTGTGCATACATCAGTTCTATTTAGTTCTAGAGTATTTTCATTATTCCCAGTGTAGACCCACGTCTCCTCCTCACAGCTCCTGACAACCAAGGACCTGCTCAAGAGATCTCCATGGATCTTCCTGTTCTGAACATTCAGACACACGGAGTCGTGCACCCTGTGATCTTCTGCATCTGAGTTCTTTCACCCAGTGCTACAAGTTACATGGAGATCATCCATATTGTGGCACGTTCCTTCAGTCACTTCTCTGTGGACTTAATACATCTCCTTTATGGCTCCTTCATGCCTCCTTTTGAAGATGCTACCTTCCTGTGCTTTTGAGTCTATTTCTGTTTGCACAGGGTGATGTTCTGAGGACAAAGACCAGTTTGGTTTAACTATGACTCTTTGAATTTTGTCACTAGTGCTGTTTCCCATAGTCTTCATGCCTCGGAACATAATTCCTCTATTTTTTCTTAATCAAACCATTGAGAATTCATGACTATTTAGCAGATGATGAAAATGAAGAAACTAAAGCTTGGTTGTATGGTTATTGCTCAGGTTAATATATTTCTTATTTTTTCCCTTTTTTTGTGATACTGGGGATTGACTCCAGGGGCATTCTACCACTGAGCTACGCCCCTAACCCAGTTTTATTTTTTATTTTGAAACAGGGTCTCGCTAAGTTGCTGAGGCTGGTCTTGAGCCAGTGATTCTTCTGTCTCAGCCTCCCAAGTACTAGGATTACAGGTGTGCACCACCACACCTGGCAGGTTACTAAACTTCTAGACATTTCTTTCTTATCCTAATGAGAAAATAGGTTTTTGTAAATTAAAGATTAAAATTTTCAATGTTTCCTCATTATCCTCATGGTTCTTGCTGTGGTTAGATACTGAATGTCCCCTGAAGAGCTAATGTATTAATGCTCATGAGGATTATAATCTTGTCACTGTGTAAATCCACTGTGATGGGTTTACTGGGTGGTACTGTAGGCAGGAGAAGTGTGGCGGGAGAAGCTGGGTCCCTGGGAGTGTGGTCTGAGGAGCTGTGCTTTTCTCTCTGAAGCCCCTTGCTTGCTTCTCTCTTCCTTCTGGCCTCTGTGATGTGAGAGCAGAGCCCTTGCTCTCTCCCTCTCTCTGCTTCCCACCACCATGCCCTGAGCTCCGTACACCCAGCCTCACATGGACTGAACCCTGAATCTCCAAAGAAGTGTGAGAAAATAAATCTCCCTTCCACTAAGTTGTGTGGTCAGTCGTTTTGGATTATAGAAGTGAAAATGCTGACCAAGACAGTTCTTATGCAAAAAAATATACAGTATCAAAAATGATAGCAGGCGTGGTGGCACAAGCCTGTAATCCCAGTACTTGAGAGGCTGAGACAGGAGGATCTCAGGTTCCCAGCCAACCTCAGCAACCTTGTGAGGCCCTCCGCAACTTAGTGAGACCATGTTTCAAAATAAGAAAAAAAAAGTGGGGCTGGGGTTGTAGCTCCAAAGTAGAATGCCTCTGGGTTCCATCCCCAGTACCACAAAAATAAATAATAAAATAAAAGATATGATCCCTATTAATCTTTGGTTAGAATCACTAACACGAATAATTGTCAGTTCACAGTAACAACAAAGATATTCAGAAATAAAGTGATCAAGCAAATGATTATTAGGAAAATAGACTTTATCTTCCTAAAACATAGCTATTTCAAAGAAAATAGAGCTTATTTTACCCCCAAATGCTCTATGTTAAAAAAAAACCATAGTCTTAGATGATGTGAATCTGTTATTTCAGTAGAAGACTTTACAAAGAGATATTATTATGCTTAACCTAAGGTGTACAGCATACATCTGGCAAATAAATAGCAAATCTGTGAGTTTTTCTATAAGAAAACTAAACAACAGGTTTAATTTTTCCTTCAAGAAAAAGATGTTCAAAGCTGGATGTGGTGGTGCATGCTTGTAATCCCAGTACTTGGGAGGCTGAGACAGGAGGATTGCAGGTTCAAAGCCAGCCTCAGCAACTTAGTGAGGCTCTAAGCAACTTAGCAAGATCCTGTTTCTAAATAAAACAATAAAATAGGTCTGGGGCTGTAGCCTGGAGGTAGAAGGCCCATGGGTTCCATCCCCAGTACTATGAAAAAAAAGAAAAAGAAAAAATGTTCAAATGAAAAAAATATCTATTTGTACAAAGCTAAAAAGAAACCTACCTACTCTCTCTGAGAGGCAAAATAATAGCCTCAAATTCTGAAGACTAAGATCATTAGCCTAATTCTTTGCAGAGCCACAACCCAAGTCTCCTGATTTCAAGTTCAAAACCCTTTCCACCATTGTTAGAGTGTCCGTGTGCCTCACAAATCAGAAAATGGCAAGACAAGGGGCCATGGACTACACACACCCACAGGAAAGTTCATAAGGAATAAATACTATCAAGAGAAAAGTCCTTCAAACCATGACACAACACACAATACTCACTGCCATGGGAAGTCGCTGCCCAAGTACTAATTATCAGAACCAGGGATGAGTCTGGAAAACAACTGCTTCCGTGACCTCCTCTGCTTAATGTTATTTATACTTTTCTGTACAACTGTCAAATATGGACCAAAATACCACAAATACCAAAATATTTCTAAAAGACAATAACATGATTTAATTTTGACTTGTAATACTAGTGACAAGAAACATTTGGCAAATAGAAGAAATAAAACTCATAGAGAAAATACAAAACATATCCGAAACCGATGGCTTTGCATGGCAGACTGCTGCTCTTGCACAAGGCGCCTACTTTTGTTTCTTTGGGCATCAGAGGTCTCATGATATTCTCTCTCTCTCTCTCTCTCTCTCGTATGGTACTGGGGATTGAACTTGGGGACATTCTATCTCTGAGCTTACACCCCTGGCCCTTTTTATTTTTGGTTTTGAAACAGGGTCTCGCTAGGTTGATAAGAGTCTCATTACTTGCTGAGGCTGTCCTTGAACCTATGATACTCCTGTCTCAGCCTCCCAAGTACTGGGATTACAGGTGTGCGCCACCATGCCTGGCTTCAGCACTCTTTTTTTTATATGACACTTGACTCTTCTTCCAGAAACTTGGATGAATCCACCAGGAAATCATTTTAATTTTCAAAATCATGAAAGAGTCCTTAAGAATGTCCCTTAAAGCATGCAAGCAAGCATCTATCCTTCCTTCCTTCCATCCATCCATCCATCCATCCATCCATCCATCCAACCAACCAACCAACCAACCAACCATCTGTCTTTTTTTCTGCAGTACTGGGGATTGAACCTAAGGGCCCTCTACCACTAGCTACATCTCTAGTCCTTTTTAAACGTTTTTGCTTTGACACAGGGTTCTCACTAAGTTGCCCAGGCTGAACTTGAACTTGTGATCTTCCTGCCTCAGACTCCTCTGAGTTTCTGGGATCACAGGAGTGCGCCATGGGCACCTGGCAAGCAAGCTTTCTACACATAGCAACTAGCAAGGAGATTCTGGACCTCAAACCCCAAGGGAAGTGCGTGGTCTTTAAAAAGGTGACATTTTAGCTGGGCTTGGTGACACATACTTGTAACCCCAGTACTTGGGAGGCTGAGACAGGAGGATCCCAGGTTCTTGGCCAGCCTCAGCAATTTAGTGGGGTCCTCAGCAACTTAGTGAGACCCTGTTTCAAAATAAAAAACAAAATAGGGCTGTAGGTGTAGCTCAGAGGTAGAACACCTCTGGTTCAGTCCTGACTACCATACACACACATACAAAAAAAGTGACATTTCAGCCGGGTGTAGTGGCTCATGCCTGTAATCCCAGTACTTGGGAGGCTGAGACAGGAGGATCACAGGTTTGAGGCCGGCCTCAGCAACTTAGTGAGACCCTGTTTCACAATAAAAAATAAAATAGGGTTGGGGGTGTAGCTCAGAGGTAGAAGTACCAAACAAAAAAGTCACCTTTTTTTTTGTGTGTGGGGTACTAGGGATTGAACCCAGGGGCCTTCTACCTTTGAGCTATATCCCCAGCCCTTTTTTATTTTTTTGTTTTGAAACAAGGTCTAAGTTGCTAAGAGTCCCAGTAAAGTTGCTGAGGCTGAACTCAAACCTGCGATCCTTCTGTCTCAACCTCCCAAGTACTGGTATTACGAGTGTGTGTCACCACGCCTAGCAAAGGTAGCCTTTCTGAGGAGGGAAAATCCAAAGCAGGAAAGTACTACTTAAGTCTCTCAGCACTACACACCTCCTGTGAAAGGAACATCTGGAGGGCTGCGCTCTGCAGCTGGGTGGTAGAGTGCTGGCCTAGCATGGGCAAGGCTCCAGCTTCAATACCCAGCACAGGAAAAATAAACAAACACACTCAGCCCAGGGGACTCGCACTGAATGACAGCTACGATTCCCTCTGCAGCTCTTCGGTGAATTCAGGTCACACGCAGCCGGGGCGAGGGCAATGGTGAACTGGGGTTTCTCAATCATATGGCTGCCTGTCTTTCTTCAAATAGTATGCTACTTTGGGTCTCTCAATGTTGGTGTTCTGTTGAGTTACAGTAGCATCTGAGCTTACAGTAGCACTTGGTCGCCACACAGCTCTGCAGTGAGAGGTCTCCTGCATGGTCATCCAGGAACAGGAAGGGACGAGGATGCCGTGGCACTACAACTATGGACTAGATGAAACCTGGTGGACTCGTGACTTAACCCAAACATACAGCTATATTCCAACCATAAGGAAGTTATCTTATCTCCTTTTTTTTTTTTTTTTTTTTTTTTTTTTGAGACAGGGTCTTGCTATGTTGCCCAAGCTGGTCTTGAACTCCTGGGGTAAGTCAATCCTCCTGCCTCAGCTTTCCAAATTGCTGGGACTGCAGGCATATGCAAAAAAGTTATTTTTTATATTAGATATTATAATTGTGAAACTAATAATTTTAGCTTAAATTTTAGAAGTAGGCTGATTTTACTAAGGCTAATGAGAAGGGCATTTTGTTAGTTTATGAGAGTTTCTATGAAACACAATACTTTGGGGAAAAAAAGAGCAAATATTGTGTTTACTAGGCCATGGGTGGGTAACTGATATTGGATGACATAACTAATAGGTAATTATAACATCCAGCATTCCAAAACTATTTAATAATTTGTTTTGAAGAAATATAGCTTCTAAAAGAACAAAAAGAAGACCTATTTATTTGAATGGTTGTATGTTAAAATAAAGTTAAATATATAAAATAAACTAATCTCAGCCTAAAAAATATAAAATATTTTGTAGCAACCAAAACTTAGAAAGGGTTCAAAAGCTTGTTGGTAAACTGGGATGAGAGTAGAGGACAGAGGTAGAGTGCTTGCCTAACATGCATGAGGTCCTGGGTTCGATTTTTAGCACTGCAAACTTTTTAAAAAGTTTATTAGTAAAAAAAATTACTTGGACTGCTAAGTGTATTCCCCATGGAAAAAATATTTCCTGCAGAAATGTTGTAAATGGGAGTTAGGCTTCCAGAGAAACCCACAAAAACTAGGGTAAATATTAGGTACACACATGTCTGTACAGTATAATGGTCAAAGAACACGAACTTTATAGAGCCATGGGCCAGGCCTGGCTGTGTTGGTCCGTCACCAGCAGGATTTCTGCCCTCTCCAGGCACAGCGGCTGCCTGGGCCTGGAGCACACCTAGAGCAGCCTGTGGCAGGAGCCCACTCCTATCTTCAGCAGGCCCAGGCGGGTAGCTTGTGTGTGGAATGCAATCTTCCTCCCCCAAAACACCTATAATGCAATTTCATTATAATAATGCTACCTTTTTATATAATCAGGAAACGTTTGTTATAAGACACATCTATATGATCAATATAATATCCCTGTATCTACTCAGGGCTTGCTTCTTCCATGAAGACGAGTTCTTGGGCAGAGCTGCCACTCACCCTCATGGTGCCGTAGGACAGGCAGACAGGACACAGAGTGGAGGCCTGTGAGAAGTTATCTGCTTACTGAGGTGAGTCAGGAGAAATGCTCCGTAAATGTTCACAGTTTAGAATGGCCACACTAGAGCCAGGCAAGGTGGCGTACGCCTGTAATCCCAGTACTTGGGAGGCTGAGACAGGAGGATTGAAGGCTCAAAGCCAGCCTCCACAACTTAGTGAGGGTCTCAGCAACTTAGCCAGACCCTGTTTCAAAACTAAAAATAAAGAGCCGGGAGTGGTGACACATGCTCATAATCGCAGTACTTGGGAGGCTGAGATAGGAGGATCACAGGTTTGCAGCCAGCCTCAGCTACTTAGTGAGGCCCTCCACAACTTAGTGAGACCCTGTTTCAAAATAAAGAATAAAAAATAGGGCTGGGGTGTAGCTTGGAGGTAGAATACCCTTGGGTTCAATCCCCGTAAAACAAACACAC
>PVJS01018884.1:0-34327 GCA_004027185.1 Glis glis | reverse complement strand
TGTGTGTGTGTATGTGTGTGTGTGTGTGTGTGTGTGTGTGTGTGTGTGTGTGGTACTGGGGATTGAACCCAGGGGCATTCTACCTCTGAGCTACACCCCCAGCCTTATTTTTTTTATTCCTTATTTTGAAACAGGGTCTCACTAAGTTGTGGAGGACCTCAGTAAGTAGCTGAGGCTGGCTGTGAACCTGTGATCCTCCTGTCTCAGCCTCCCAAGTACTAAGATTACAAGTGTGCACCATCATGCCTGGCAATCTAACCAGCATATTCTTATAAGGCATATTATGCTATCAACATCAACATTTTGGATCTTAAGTTTCTATATAAAAAGTAAAATTTAAAGTATGTCTTTTACAAAGAAATGTATTCAGTTCAAAGTTAGCATGTTTAAAAATGTAATGGAAATAGCACTGGACTTGCAATCAGAATGTACGAATGTATGGGTTTAAATCCCAGCTTCACCACTTGATAGTTGTAGGATATTGTCTGTGGTTAACGACATTGCATGCAGGACTCCTTCTGAAAAAAAAAAAAAACAACGCCATGATGTCAGATCACATGATAATTGTGAAGATGACATGAACCCACACAAAAACCTCCTGGGCACATTGACATATGGAAGGTGCACAATAAGTCAAAATCCAGCCATTTCCAAGTAGGAGCTCTTGACTGAGGAATAAAAGCACATCATGTGCAATGTGAGAATGAATATTAAAATTAAGGTCATCCTGTACAAGGTTCTAGGTCAGTGGCCCTCAAAGTTCAGTCCCTAGACCGACAATATCATCATCACCTGGGAACTTGTTAAAAATGCACAAATTTGGGCTCCATCTTTGATATACTGAATTGAAAATCACATGGGTGGGTCCAGCAATCTGTTTTAACCAAGCCCCTGGGTGATTCTCAAGCTCACTGGTGAGTCTGAAGTAATACTGCTATGATGCTTCTGTTAAAAAAAATACAAGCCGGGCGTGGTGGCACATGCTTGTAATCCTAGTCCTTGGGAGGCTGAGACCAGAGGATCTGGGTTCACAGCCAGACTCAGCTACTTAGTGAGACCTTCCGCAACTTAGTGAGACCCTGTTTCAAAATAAAGAATAAAAAATAGGGCTGGGGGTGTAGCTTGGAGGTAGAACGCCCCTGGGTTCAATCCCCGGTACCGCAAAAAAAAAAAAAAAACATGTTGGGGCAAAAACATACTGTTAAAAATATAACTAGGAGAACTGACTAAAAATTTCCTGAAAGAACCCAAACTAAATGAGACGAATGATTTTTATCTAATTTGAAGGATAGGGTTCTAAATAAATATGATATCTAGAACATATTTAGAACGTGGAACCAAATGAAGACAATACAAATAAGAACAAACAGAAGCTGCTTTTTCAGAGTTTGCTACCGCAGGAGGGCGAGCTACAATCCCTTGCATTTACCAAAGCCTCCAAGAAAAGCAGGAGGGCAGAAAGGCCCTGTAATGCAAAAGCCTTGGGTGCATGGTGCACCCTCCCGCCCTGGGGAGTGCTGCATGGGGAAGGAGGAGGTAGACTCACCAGTGGGCCGGCTTATGTAATTGGTTAGGGAGCCTACTTGTCTTCTGTGGCTGATCTTGAGTTGGAAGTAAGTAGGAGGAGAAAGAATAGGGAAGCTGGTAGTCATCCAACAAGTTTTAGCCATTCCGGGCTGTTTACTGCAGAGATTGCCAGTCAGAGTGTTACTGTGATATGTGATCTGGACGTTGTCCATTTGTATGTTCAAGTCTCTCAAGACACCTGGGGGAGGGTGCATGTATATTAAGGAGATGGCGTATACTTTTAAAAGGCTACAGTTACACATTATTGCTTGACTTACTGGTTGTAGGTGAAAGAATTAGCATATTCATGGACTCTGCTATTCTTGGTACATTGTAAGTATATATCATAGGGAGGTCCAAAGTGATATACAAAGGTGTGTGTGTGTGTGTGTGTTTGTGTATGTGTGTATAATCTTTGCGTGTGTGTGTGTGTGTGTGTGTGTATGTGTGTATAATCTTTGTGTGCGTGTGTGTGTGTGTGTGTGTGTGCACATGCACACACGGTACTGGGGATCCAGCAGCATTCTACCTCCAAGCTACACCTCTAGCTGCCCTATTTTAATTTGAAACAGGGTCTCACTAAGTTGCTGAGGCTGTCCTCGAACCTGCAATCCTCCTGTCTCAGTCTCCCAAGTACTGGGATTACAGGTGTGTGCCACCATGCCCGGCTCACAAAGATATAATTTTAAAGTAATTTTGATGAGCATGAGGCTGGGGATGTAGCTCACCTGTAGAGCACTTGCCTAGCATGTGCAAAGCCCTGGGTTCAATTCATAGCACCACAAAAGAATTAATTTACCCGAGAAATATTACTAATGAAAATATCATGAATTTAACCATCCTGTATATAGTCCAACAGTTATGGATTTTGTTGATGACCTGTAATAAATAGTGAAGAAAGTACATGCGTGACATCAGTTGTAACAATGATGTATACTATCAAAGCAAAAATTGCTCTGGATGAAGTACAGTAGATAAGGATAACTGGTTTCAAAGCCATGGCAATAGGGACAGAGGGATGCAGTCTGAACTCGGTTCCACTGAGACAAAGGGAAGGAGAGTTTATAGGAGATGGAGTGTATGGTGAATCAGAGGCCAGCTGTGTTTGCTAATTGACCTTACCCAAAGGAAAAGCAAACTTTCTAGTACCTTCTTGACAGGATTTCCCTTTACAGTTTGGAGCAAGGTACAAGTGAGTTTCCTACCTGCCAATAGTCTAAGAGTTAGGGGCACTATCTTCCTTGACGATTACATCTCAAAGGGATGGCTTCCAAATTCTTAAGAAAGATAGCCTTATATTGTACAACTGTCAAAGAGGCTTTAGGAAAGATTTGCATCTCAAGGGATCAGGGAAAGATTTCCAATTATGAGTTTTTTAAAGTAAGTGCTCTAGGAAAAGGGCGTTCAGAGCCTAGTTCAGTTGAGCTGAGCTGAACATTAAGGCCATCTTGGTCAATACCCGATCTCTTATCAGTATAGAAACCACCAAGGACCTTACATTTAAGGTTAATAAAATTCATACTAGAAAAAAGTATCCTAATTTTGGGCATACTTTCTCTTTTAAGTCAGAATACCTTTGCATTCTTTGTTTTTACTGTTGACTGGTAAGAAGATGAAACATGTTTTCTCTAAACTGCATGTGATTTCTTCACAAGGAGTGTGCCCTGGTGGGCATGATGGGTGGAGGAGCACTTTCCACGGGAGCATTTGAGCTGCCTGGGATCCTTTGTGGATGTGCTGTGTTTTCAAGGATATTTCCTGTTCAGATGGCTTACAAAACAGGACAGAGAGGAGGCACTTCTGTAGAAATCTTGGTCCACTTGTGGGGCCCTCTTGTCTACACTATTTTACTGAAATGTTCAATATGTAAAAACAAATAAAGAAAGAATTTCTCAGTTGCCCTGCCTCCTTGCCTCCTGTTATTCCAAGAAGTGGTTGCCCAGTGGTTCTGGCAAACTATCAAGGAGCCTATTTTTTAAAATATACTTTCATTGGTGCATTGTAACCATATATTGTATTGAGGCTTAGTGTGATAGAAACACACATGCACGTCGCACCTGGTACATTTCCCTCCGAATCCTGCCCTGCTCCCTCCCCTTCTCCATCAGTAATATTGCAATTATAATACTGACAACTTCACAAAAGTACACAGGATTGGTTGAACTGTTTCCTCCTTCAGGTCCCCCCTTCCCTACCCTTTTGCCTCTCCAAGTCCCCTTCCATGAGCACATTTTTTTCTTGTCACTTAGAAATTTCTTTTCTCTTCTTTCCATAATAGCACACTCATCTGGTGTCCCTCGGGCATTCTAGACATCCTCAGTATCCTCTGCTGGTTCTTCCCTCTCCATTGAAGTTCTCAGCAATGGAGTTCTTCAAGACTCTGACCCTCTACTGGGGTGATCACATCCCACTCCCAAACCCTAAATCCCATAGAAATGCCCAGTCATCCCTTCTGAATTCCAGATATGTGCATCCAATTGCCTACTGAAAATCTCCCTTTCCTCCCCAAGACACCCCACTTCTCTCCATTTCTACCAGCATCCTCTAAAGCACTGACCTCTTTTACTTGGTTTCTCGCAAGGACTCCTGGTTTTGCTTTTTCGCTCTCACATCTTCATTCTCTCATGCCATTGTTCTGCTTATATCATTTTTTTTTTTTTTTTTTTTTTTTTTTTGCGGTACCGGGGATTGAACGCAGGGGCATTCTACCTCCGCGCTACGCCCCCGGCCCTATTTTTTTTATGCTTTATTTTGAGACCGGGTTTCACGAAGTTGTGGAGGGCCTCACTAAGGAGAGAGAGAGAGAGAGACAGACAGACAGGGAGAGAGAGTGAGAGCCGAGGCTGGCCTCGAACCCGGATCCTCCGGTCTCCGCCTCCCAAAGTACTGGGATTACAAGCGTGCGCCACCACGCCCGGCCTTGCTTATATCATTTTTGTGTCTTCTCGTTGATTTTCCTATAGAACATCAACTTCTCACTGGAGCATAATAACACCTTCAGAGTCCAGCTCCTGGCAACTTTTTTAAAAAAATATATTCATTTATTGGTGCGTTGTAGTTATACATTTTGGTAAGTGTCAGGGTATCAGAAGCTTGCATGCACACATTGCTCATTTAGCCCTCCCTCAAACCCCACCCTATTCCCTCCCCCTTCCCTCCTTTTCGTGCTCAGCATAGTGTTTGACTCTGATAAATTTGTGTATACACATTATGTGCATTAGTGGGTTTCCCTCTTCCCCCCTCCCATCTCCCTCAGTTAGGTCCCTTTCTTGCTCATTTAAAGTTTTCGCCGGGCGTGGTGGCACACGCTTGTAATCCCAGTACTTTGGGAGGCAGAGACCGGAGGATCCTGGTTCGCAGCCAGCCTCAGCTCTCTCTCTCTCTCTATCTATCTCTCCCTGTCTCTCTCTCTCTCTCTCTACTTAGTGAGGCCCTCCGCAACTTCGTGAGACCCGGTTTCAAAATAAAGTATAAAGAATAGGGCCGGGGGCGTAGCGCGGAGGTAGAACGCCCCTGGGTTCAATCCCCGGTACCAATAAATAAATAAATAAATAAAGTTTTCTCCTTTGTCTGGAGTCCCTTCGACTTCTGTGAGCTCCTCTCAGATGCTTTCCCTCTTACTCATTCCCTCTGAGCGTGAACACACGAAGTCTTCTCTGTCACAGGGCCTTTGCACCTGCTCTTCACTCCCCCGGTTCCTTTTACTCTTGAGTCCTCTGTACAGATCAGAACTCAGTTGACTGTCATGTAATCTTTGCCTCTAACCTAATTGTTCTCCATCACACCATCATGTTTTGGCCAAATGTGATTCAGGAACCAGCAGCCTCAGCATTACCTAGGGCCTGAATAAAAATACAGAATCCCAGACCTCACCCCACACCTAACGTGTATAAGTGTGTAAATACACACACAGTCTGTATTTCAGTAAGATCCCTAGTGGATTGACATTAACATGAAAGTCTGAGAGGTACACCTTTGAAGCGCCGATCACAGGCTGCATTTATTTCTGTCACTATCACTTGTCTATTGCCTGCGTCTATCCATAGGTGAATTCCACGGGCAGGACTTTGTCTATTTCATTATGCTGCTCGGCATCTCATTGGCACAATTACACAGTTGATGAATGAGAGATTCAACCCAACTTTCTCAATTGATCCCTGAAGAAACTGAGGCTCAGAGAGGCTTTTTTTTTTTTTTGGTCACACAGCTTATTGTTAACAAATCCAGTGCAAAAACAGAACTATATCTTTGACTCTGATGAAAAGTGTGTGTGTGTGTGTGTGTGTGTGTTTGTGTGTGTGCGTAACAAAGCATAACTTCCTTTGCTATTGTTCCTGTATGGGCTTCTGATATCAGTAACAATAATTAATTGTCATTTGCAGTCTAGTTTCACCTACTGTAACCTATGTGGAAGTTTACCCAGAATTAGTCTTACTGTGTTCTTTTGTTAAAACCAGAGAAAATGACAAGCACAGCCAGCAAATTTGTGAAATTTCTTTATTAATGGATCAAAAGATCACTGTACAAGCAAAAAAAGAAGAGAAAGTGAAATTTTTCATAAGATTAACTGTCAAAGAACCAATTCAGTGCAGTGGACAGCTCTTTGGCCAGAAAAGCATGGTCTGGTGGTGGCTGAAAGTGTTCCTGGGGGGTGTCAGAGGCAACCCCAGGGTCTAACATGAAGTCTACAGGAGTGGCGCCTAATTTATTTTAATTATTGTTACTGGACTTGCATTTAGTTCAGCAGACACTTCTGCCTAATTATAAAAGCTCTTTCTATGGTTAAATTTTGCTTGCCATTCACAGTTTAGCTATTTCTAGCTCCTAATTGGAATGTCACAAATGAACCATGACATTGAACTTGGGGCTCTCTGACCTGACATCCTGCTCAACTTGAAATACACATTCTCTGGAGCCAGATATGTTTACTTCAGACACTTTGCTTTTCTTCTGTTACAAGAGGAAAGGCAGCCTGGGGAAAACGGTTCTAATGGTACAGGTGTGCTCCATGGAGAACCCATGTTTAAATCACCAATCACAGACAACAAAGGGACCTGAAATTACCCATCCTGGCCTGGCCCTAATACAGGAGTCCTATAGGATATCCCAATATATGGTTATCCATGTATTCTTTTTATTGTAATGAAATATTAGTAATGCAAATTTTACTAGTATTATATCAAATAACCATTGTAAGTGCACATTTCAGCAATATTAAGCACATCCATAAGGCTGTGAAATTATTATCACCACTACCTACTTCCGGAATTTCTCCATCACCCCAAACAGGAATCCTGAAAACTTGTTGGCTGTGCTTGTCATTTTCTGTTTTTAATGATAGAAAACATAAAGACAGTACTTCTGGGTAAAATTCCCCATTCTCCTTTAATGCTAGGCCCTGAGAGCTATTTTACTTTTTTTCTCCTATGAATTGGCCTATTCTGGAATTCTCATATACACGGGATCATATATTTATCCTTCTGCAGCTCATGGATTGCACTCAGCATGTTTTCAAGGCACATCCATGTTGCAGCCCGTGCACCTTCACTCCTCACTCCTGTTTATGGCAACATAATGTTCCATAGCATGTCCAGACCACATTCTGTTTGTCTACTTATCTGTTAATGGTTACTTGGGTTGTAGCCACCTTTTGGCTCTTGTGAATAATGCTCCTAAGAACATCCGTATACAAGAATTGTATACCATTGTATATATTGTATACATTGGTATACAATTGGTATACAAGATATATACCTAGGATTGAATTGTTGATTCATATACTCATTCTATACTTAGCTTTTGAGAAACCACCAAACTGCTTCTCTCTCTCTCTCTCTCTCTCTCTCTCTCTCTCTCTCGGGATATGGGGATGGAACCCAAGGGTGTTCTACCTCTGAGCTATACCCCCAGCCTGTTTTATTTTTAATATTCTTTTATTGGTGTATTGCAGTTTCACATCATACTGTAGTTCCGAGTGATGGGGACTTGGTAGCTGCTGCCGTTTGAGGTCAATGCCCATCTTGATGTTTCAGTCTAAGGAGTTCAGTAAAGACAGATGATTCTTGATTTGGGGGACTGTGTATTCTCAGTGTGTGCTAACAGGACAAGGAGCCTCTTCCAGACCAGCCATGAGTGTGTTCTTGGGACTCAGTCCCCCTGGGAATATCTATTGAAATGTGGAGTTTGGGTCCGGGAGTTTTAAAATTCTTTGAAGTTTCATTTAAAACAACATTCTATTATGCTGCAAAAAATAAAGCTTTAGCTGGGTGCAGTGGCACACACCTTGTAATCCCTGTACTTGGGAGGTTCCGATTACAGGAGGATCCCAGGTTCGAGGCAAGTCTCAGCAACTTAGCGAGACCCTGTTTTTTTTCCATAAGTGTTCTTTTTTTAAATTTATTACATTTATTAGTGTGTTATAGTTATACATTTTGATAAGTGTCAGGGTATCAGAAGCATGCATGCACACATTGCTCATTTAGCCCTCCCTCAAATCCCACCCTATTCCCTCCCCCTTCCCTCCTTTCTGTGCTCAGCATAGTGATTGACTCTGATAAGTTTGCGTATATATATCGTGTGCATTAGTGTATTTCCCTCTTCTCCCCTCCCGTCTCCCTCAGTTAGGTCGCCTTCTTTGCTCAACTAAAGTTTTCTCCTTCTTTGTCTGGAGTTCCTTCTAAGTCCCATTCTCTCTTGCTTCCACATATTAGGGAGAACATCCGACTTTTCATTCTTTGTGGTTGACTAATCTCACTTAGCAAATGTTCTCCAGTTCCCTCCATTTCCCTGCAACAGATGAATGGATTCCAAAACCATGGGGTATGTTCACAATGGAATTTTACGCGGCCATAAAGGAGACCCTGTTTCAAAATGTAAAAGAAAAGAAAAAATAGGACTGGGGTTGTAGTTCAGAGGTAGAATGTCTCTAGGTTCAATCGCCAGTACCAAAAAAATAAAAATAAAAATAAATTTTTTCCCTGTAGCTTCTGAGTAACTTGCAGATATACTTTTATGGGTAGGGAACGCTCACTTCAAGTTAATAAAACAAAATTCTGGATTACACTGGGAAAGAAGCCTTTGTAGAATCAAAACATATGCTAAAATTGGCAAGCACATAAAATTTGAACTATGAAAAAGTGACATATGTTGGGAACTAATAGAAGTGTGGTTCAGGGCAGGAGGAGAAGTCCCTAAGGTCATTGATTGGCTACTATCTCTCCTGTGCATTTCACAGAATCTGAGATCAAAAGCAACCTTCAATCTGGGCATGGTGGTGCATACTTGTAATCCCAGTACTTGGGAGGCCGAAACAGGAGGATCACAGGTTCAAGGCCAACCTCAGCAATTTAGCAAGGTCATAGGCAACCTAGCAAGACCCTGTTTCAAAATAAAAAATAAAAAGGGTTGGGGTATAGCTCAAGGTGGAATGCCCCTTGGTCCCAACCCTAGTACTATTAAAAAAAAAAAGTAACTTTCCATTGTGATCTTCTCTCTGTGGCAGCCCACCTGTAAACAGCAGCTTCTGCATGGGCTGGAATGGAGTACCTCAAACATGTGACCCTTGTCTTCATGCAGACCCTGGTTCTAGTTAAGTGTCATTCATGCACCCAACACCATCTTTCCTTCATCTGATAAATGTGAATGACACATTGAATATATAGCAGTGAACAAAACAACTGAAGTCCTCATGGAGCGTAGAGTCTCTTTGGGTAAGGTATGCAAAACAGGAATCACCCAGATACATTTCTTAGTTCATGCACAGTCGTAGGGAAAGCCATGAATTCTCTGATGCTGAACAACTGGGCAACCTCGGGCTGGTGAGTGCACCTCTCTGAGCCTCCTCCTCTCATTACGTAGGAGTTAATCGGGATGGCACATCAAGGGATGGGCATATATTAGGTGCCTAATATATGTGCATTGCAACTGCTGCAGCTGAAGTTATCTTCCTGAAGGTCAGCGAGGAAAAGACGAATTACCCTGCCTGTTTCTCTGCAATTCCTTTGTCTCTGTGTGCCTGTGTCTTCCAGTTCCAAGGAGGGCTTCAGGTCAGTGGAGAAGGTCGTGTTGCTCACGTTTCTCTCGGCGGTTATCCTGATGGCCATCCTGGGCAACCTGCTGGTGATGGTGGCCGTGTGCAGGGACAGGCAGCTCAGGTGAGCAGCTCGAGGAACCTCCCGAGGAAACACGCAAGGAGTTCTGGGCTCTCCCTGGAGAGCTGGGGCTGAACATTTTCATTGTAATTTGTTATTATGAAGGAAAACATTCATGGGAACATTTTTTTTTTAAAAAGAGAAGGGAAGGAGGGGTTCACACATCATCCTACCACTCCAACACAACCAGCGTAAGCACTTCAGGGTATTTCCTATGTAATACCCTATGGCGTATTTTTAATAGTGTGATCCCTATATACACAGTTGTTGGCTGCGCATTGAATCTAACCTGATTCTATCAATGGTTCAGGGAAGGTCTGGCTGACAGGTGACTGATCTAGGAACTAAACCTGAATCTTCTGCTCTTTGTAGCTCATCCTTCCTATCCCTGCCTACAGTTGGGATCATCTGAAGTGCTTTTTAAAAATATACACACTATAGCACATGATGTACATACACAAACCTATAAGACTCAATCACTATCCGGAGCATGAAAGGGAGGGAAGGGGGAGGGAATAGGGTGGGGTTAGAGGGAGGGCTAAATGTGCAATGTGTGCATGTATGATGTTCATACCCTGACATATGTCAAAATGTATAATTATAATTTACAATGCACCAATAAATGAACATAAAAAAAATACTACTGGCTAGGTGCAGTGCCACAAGCCTATAATCCCAGTATTTGGGAGGCCTGAGACAGGAAGATTGCAGGCTCAAGGCCAGTGTGTGGTAACTTAGCAAGACTCTGCTTCAAAGTAAAAAAAAAAAAAGGGTTGGGGGTGTAGCTCAGAGATAGAATGCCCCTGGGTTCAATCCCCAGTAACACACACAAACACACACACACACACACACACACACACACACACACACACACACACAGATTGTATACATATATCTCACACAGTATGTGCGCACACATACATACTGTGTGGTGTCAATATGTCTACGCAATATTTTGGGTATAGTTAATACTTATTTGTTTTCTTTATTAAAATCCAAATTTAACTGGGCATTCTGTATTGGATGCAAAGATCTGGCGATCTTTGGGGGGAGGGAGGTGTTAGCCGCCCAAGGTTCCTGATCTGGGGTGAAACCTGACACATCCACACTTATTAAAATTCGCTCTAGTGTGCAGCCTGGATAGAGTCACTGGGTCATACAAGGGGATACAAGATGCAGTTCCTCTGTAAGCAGGACATGCACTAATCCAATGATGGCATAAAAACAAAGCGTAAAAGCACAATTCTGATCAGTGTCACAAAGGTGAGACACGCAGCCAGCAGTCTAAGAATGTGAAATGGTGGAATTTGACATTTTGAGAGGAGTACCCAGGGAGGATTCCCTGAAGATGCCCAGCCAAGAATTGATGTGGAGGTGAGACAACTAGGCCAGTAGTTGGGAGAAAGGCCACCCGGGTAAAGACTCTCGGGAGGGAGGGGGCACGAGGCGTCTCAGATCAGACCAGAGTGGCCAGAAGGGAGAGGAAGAAAGGTTTTTGGTGCAAGATGGGTCTGGAGAAGCCAGAAGAAGCCAGACCATTCCTCTCAGCCATTTTACAGAATCAGAAAAATGAATTTCATAGACTCTGTCAAATGTATGACTTCTTTCCTTTTCCTCCCTCTCTTTTTTCCTTCTTTCTTTGCTTCTCTTTCCCCCTGTTTTCTCTTTTGCTCTCTTCTCCCTCCCTTCCTCCTTTGGCCCTCCTTCTGCCACTTCCCTATTCCTTTTCACTCACAGGAAAATAAAAACCAATTATTTCATTGTCTCTCTGGCCTTTGCGGACCTGTTGGTTTCAGTGCTGGTGATGCCCTTTGGCGCCATTGAGCTGGTTCAAGACATCTGGATTTACGGGGAGATGTTCTGCCTCGTCCGGACGTCTCTAGATGTCCTTCTCACCACAGCATCGATTTTTCACCTGTGCTGCATCTCCCTGGATAGGTAAGGACAGAGCTTGGTGCTGGAGGCAATGACCCGATGGATATGGTGCACTGCCTTTTTTTTTTTCATTCCCTAATTCATTGCAAGAAATGAATCTCAGAGAGGCAAATTTGGAAATTTACTTATGCGTTCATTTTGCAGAGGGCCCTCTTGAGCCAGGAAATCCCTAAGATCCTGCAGACCTAGAGTTTAGTAAGACCTAGAACCTGCCTGCAGCGAGCTTACGACAATAGGCTAGACAACAATAGGTACCCACAGTCAAGTTTACTGTAGAGCGTTAAATTTTATGCTGATGGCATGAACAAAATTCTAAGCCAAAAGTCAAGAATTAATACATCTGCCCAGTGGGAAGCAGGGTTGGTTCAGAATGATAATGCCCTATGTTTAAACATAACCTTTTCCTAAAATATATCTATGTAATAATGTATAGGTATATATAAATAATTGTGGAGATTCTTTTCCAGAGAGTTAAACATGATAATAAATTCTCCAATACTCATTTGCTTAGATTCAGGTCTACAATATCATTCCTGTTGCATAATTTTGTACTTTTTCTTCCTATCTGACTTCAGGGGCCCTGATGATTTCCATCTCTGCCTCGTTTATTGGAGATATAGGTTAATCACTTGTATCGGCACTTTCCATTTTCCAATTCCTGCTTATTTGTATTGAATAATAAAGGCAGAATGCAATTTAAAAGTCAGATGATTCCAGAAATACATGCTGCTGTTAGTATAGTCAGGTTTTAGGGGTTAGTTCCCAAATGAAAGTGTGGAGAACAAATTACGTGCAATCAGAGTCACCAGGTAGTTTCTTACTGTCTCTGGAGCAATCCCATAGACCCAAGTTTTCCCCAAGTCTTGGGGGGAGATGGATCCAAAGAAGTCTAAGGAAAGTCATTGGCTGGAAATTAGAGATTGTGCTGTATCTAAAATATTTATCATGGTTTGTTTAAATATTCACCAATTGGAAGACAGTCTTTGTATATTATTAATAAAATCTCTGTGAACATTTTTAAAAAATTACCTATACACAGTAAAATCATAGCCTTCCCAGAGAATTACTCACAGTGCCAGGTGTGGTGGTGCACACTTGTAATCCCAGTACTTGGAAGGCTGAGACAGGAGGATCACAGGTTTGCAGCCAGCCTCAGCTACTTAGTGAGGCCCTCCACAACTTAATGAGACCCTGTTTCAAAATAAAGAATAAAAAAATAGGGCTGGGGTGTAGCTTGGAGGTAGAATGCCCCTGGGTTCAGTCCCCAGCTCTGCAAAAAAAAAAAAAAAAAAAAAAAAAGAGAGAGAGAGAGAGAATTACTCACAGTGGGTGAGGACCTTGGAGACTGAAACCAACTGAGGGATCTGCAGAGCCATTTCCTGCCTCACAGGCTATGTGCTCATTGGTTGGAATGGTGGGCGCAGGGGTCTGCTCTGTTTCTATTGCTTTCTCTTTCTTTGCCAAGAACATAGAGTTGAATGTTCCTAAGTTACATGCCTGCATAATGAGACTCCACTATACAGCTCGAGATAAAGTCAATGGTAAAACGGAAATGATGGCTAGCAGCCAGAGCCATCATGTGTCATAGTTTGCCATTTGTATTTATTTTCTAGTTTACCACAATCTAACTTTAGACAATGGAGGACTCTTTAAAAAGATAGTTGTTATACACTGGTTGAAAATTCATATTATAGAAAATAAAATGCGAGAAAGTAGAAAGTATATGGAAACTGCATATGTTCATTGCTAAAATGAATGATGAGCCCGAAAGCATTTCTAGGAACTTAGAGAAGGCAGGGTTCAGAAGACGGAGCAGCAAAGGTCACCTTGAGGTTTGGGCGAAAGCCAAGGGAAGAGGATGAGCCAGGCAGGGAGTAAAAGATGAGGAGAGTGCAGCATCACCAGTCTGGTTTAGAGTCCACCCTGGGCAGCCCTGAGAAGGTCGAGAATTTTTCTAGGAGGGTTTGGCATCAGAGTCCAGATTTCTGCTCACCTTCTTTTGAAATCATGCAATTTTCCCTAAGTAGACATAAGTGGTCATGAAGCACTGTGGATTGGTCATTAAAAACCATTTGCTTGCTGGGTGCAGTGGCTGAAGCCCATAATCCTAGTACTTGGGAGGCTGAGATAGGAAAATCGCAAGTTTGAGGTCAGCCTGGGCAACTTTAGCAAGACCTGTTCCAAAAAAATGAAACGAAATGGCTGGGGTGAAGCTCAGTGGTAGACCCCCATCTGGGTGTCCCATCCCTAGTACCCTAGTACCACAAAACCAAACACCACACACACACACACACACACACACACACACACACACACACACACCTGCTTTAGGATTTAAGTTTAAATTTCAGCTCTACCATTTTTTTTAGTTCTGAGAAAGGTGATACATTAACAAGCCTTTTTCAGTCTCAGTTTTCTTATCTCTAAAAAATAGCGGAGAAAGTACCTATTTAATAGGACTGCAATTAGTCCATTTTGGGCACAGCATTGGCCCAGCTGGACAGCACCCATGCTGTGGATGTCATTAGCTTCAGTTTCTTGTAAATATCTGTGTATCTCATGGTCTTTCCTACCAAACCAGGACCTCCTCAGTGAATAGCTGCTCCGGAAAATGCACCATCCAGAAACCAGATAGTTGTTCTTAGTGTGGTCTTTCTTCATTCCCTAAAATTAATGACAAGTCCTATTGGTTTTCCTTCCTCAATAGATCATAGTCTGTTTCTCCCCATCTCTGTCATCCTGGTCCAAACTAATATAATCTGTTGCATAGAGCACTGTAACATCCTCCTAATTGTTCTCTCCAAATTCAGTTTAGCCCTCTTCAGTTGGCTTCCTATTCACATGATCAAATGACCATCTTTTAAGAATGCAACTCTGAGAGTTTTCTTTTTATTTAATATGCTTTTATTGGTATATTATAGTCTCACTTCATAATGTAAATCATGTTGACAGTGACATACATACCCACAGCACTTGGCAGGCCAACAGTTACTCTTTGCTGTAAACCCTTCCATGACTATTCTCTGCACTGAGGATCAAGACTAAACTTCTTGGTCTACAGGATTTTTCACTGTCTCTTTCCTGTCTACGTCCCCAGCATCACTTCATGCCCTTCACCAGCTTCATCTCTAGTTCTAGCCATCTTACCCATCTTTCTCTTTGTCCAGTGCTCTATGCTTGGAGTGTTGGCTCCTCCCTCTCCCTGAAAAACTCCTTTGCCCCTCCTCTTCTGTGTGTCTTTCAGATTTAGCTCAGTCCAGTCTTCCTTGCAAAAGTCCTCTCTGACCCCATCAAACCCATTCTTCTCCTTTGTAGAACTCAGTGCAATTGTGATTAGAATCACTTCTGTAATTTTTCTTAAATGTCTCTTTCTTTCCCAGTGGAAGGAAGTTCATGACTATGAGCAAGGATAAGATGACCCCTGCACTCCGGAACTTGCATTTCAATGGGAATATTGACAATTGATCAGTAATTATATAAATGCTTACTTAGGTATTTGACAAATACTATTAAACAGAACGGTCAGCACATTCTACTTGTGAGCAGTGCTGCCCCAAATTCCATTTCTTTCTCTGATAGCGAATATCAAAAACTCCAATATTATTAAAATAAAGTTATGTCCTTACATGAAGGTATCAGTACCCATCTCACTAACATGTACAGGGAGTGAGGAGTGGGGGCGGGGTGGGATGCAGAAGGGAACGCACCAAGTGCTGTGTGCGTGTATGTTTGTTTTACTTTGAATCTCACTATGATGCAATAGTTACAATGAACCAATAAAAGTATAAAAATAAAGAGTGCATACAAATGCTTGTTTACACACACTCCACTACTACAAGTAAGACGAGGTCAGATGGATTTGTTTGTTTTTGTTTTTCTGTGGTTGTCTGGGAACTAGTTCCAGTGTTCCATGTCCCCAGAGTGATACTCCCAGTGGGCTGGGGGGTTCCTCTTAAGCATGGCAGGGAAGTGTTTTAGCCTGAAATAATATGGGTGTATTTGTCATCTAGCTTCAGCTTTTGCTGTGTCCCTCCTAGTATGACAGCTGGGCTGGGCCAGGCTGGGCCAAGCACAAAGCAAGTGTCTCGGTGAGGTGCGAGACACTTGTGGTTCCTGGCAAGAGGCCCTGTCCTCCTCCCCAGAGCTGCTGCGAGTCTTCTGGGACGCCTGATACAGGGAAGTGCCTACTGAGCAAGAATGCCCACTGTGATTCCTAATTTTCTCCAGATGAGACTCCAGGATCAAAGCAAAATGCACAGCTCTTTTAATATTAGACAACGCATGTCCCCAACTACAGCTCACAGTCCATTGTGTTTCCTGGTGCTTTGAGGATTGAATCCTGCTAATGAAAGTTTATTACCTCCTTAAACATAATTTCCAAACCATAATTAAAATAAATGCCTCATATAGTATGGGTCACGGGAGGTCAGAAACTGCATTAAAAACTTAATAGTAGAGCTGATGTTTTAACATCTGAAGTTCTGCGGTGAATGAAAAACACCCAAGTAGCTATAATAGAACACTGCTTTTAAGGTGGAATATAATGAAGCCACTAAAAATCATGAGAAATAGTGTGTGCTGAAAGATAGCACTGGTGCCTTACGTGAGAAAAAAAGCAAGTTTATTACTTAAATGCTTAGCATAATTTCACTTTTGTAAAATATATAAATTATATGTCTGAGCATACAGGAATAGGGGAGACAGAGTGGGTAGGGGGGATGGAGAGAGAGAGATAGAGAGAGAGAGAGAGAGAGAGAGAAGAGGGGAGAAGGGAGAGGGGAGAGAGGGGAGAGGGGAGAGGGGAGAGGGGAGAGAGGAGAAAGAGAACAAGAGAACATGAATGGATTCCCACCAATCCCTTGACAGCTAGTTACCAGAGGTGGGGCTTAGGGCATGGTGCTGGCTACTTGGATGGTCAGTTGAATTAGGGCTAATTGTTTTTTACTAATTTTTTAAAAATACATATTAAAACTTCCTTTGCTAGAAGTTAGTCTTCTCAAATGCAAAGTGCACGGACACTGGCCTTCCAGCTGGGTGCTCCTGGCCATCACGTTCCTCAGTTTCTCGAGAGCACCCTGACTTCAGTGCTGGGAGTCCCAGTGAGGTCACAGCAAGGCGGGGAACAGGGCATCTTTCTGACCAGTGTTTCCTCTCTGCTTTCTCGCAGAACACCCTGATTCTCCATCTAACAGACTCCACTCTCCCGCCAGTTATTAACCTCACACCCAGTTCACAAACTGACACGTCATCTGTTCCAACAGTCTCTTGTCTAATAGTTACAGATTGTTTTAAAACAATCATAACAATAATAAGCATTATTTAAAAAGTACCATTAATTCACAAGTGCAATATAAAAATCCCCAGTTCTCCGTCTTCACCTCCACAGCTGTATGTCCTGAGGAAACCATTCTAGACAGGAGCCCTCTGCAAACTCCTGACACTTCACGTGACATGAGCAGATGTGTTCCATGAGTATAGTTTGAGTTTGTGTTTTAAATAAGCCTTAAAGAAGATTTTCCTTTGGATACATGCCAATTAGTTGATGTACCAACTCACATATTGGATGATCTATTAATAAGGTTTCTTTAGCAACAAGTGACAGAAACTAAATTTATTGGTTCACTTAACTGAAAAAATCCGGTTTCAGACATGGCTCTAACTCTGGCCTAACTCACCTAGTCTAACTCTGTATCTCTGTCTCCCTCCCCTCTTTATCTTCATCTTGCCTTCTCTTTCTCTGTTTGTCTACCTCTCTGTTTCTCTATGTCTGCTCTTCTCTTTCTATCTGTCCCTATTCTGTCTCTATTCTGTCTCTCAACTCTGATTTCTGTTGGTTTCATTCTCAAGCTGAAATTCTTACACCAGGAAAAAAAAAATAGCCATAGGCAAAGTGTCTGAAGCCATTCTGAACACATAAATCCATAGGAAAAGACACCTACGTGGTTTGCCAGGGGAGAGCTTTGCTGGTTTTGTTTGCCATCCTCAGCTGGTTGCCATGGGGTGGAGATGGCACATCCTGGGTACTGAGCCGAGGTGAGGCACCATGACTGCCTGCTGTACCGAAAGCACATGGCGTGGAGGATTGGCAGCTCCCACTGGGAAGAGTGGTATTGAACAGACAGGCAAAGCAGGTACCAGCTTCTGTTAGGCTGGTGAAGGGCCTAGATTATCTGTTTAGAGTCTCTACAATAAGACAGAGGTATGTTATCCCCAGGTCTTCTCTGTATTAGAACAAACATCCCTAGATCTTTCCACTGGCCTCATAAGCCACACTTTTCTGACTTAACCATTCTGATCCCCTCTCTTTGAACATGCAGCACTTTGTCCTATATTTGGAACCAAATTCAACTGCCTTTAAAAAATAGATTTCACTTCATTGAAGATACCATTCTCTGTAAGCATTCCAAGACTTTCTCCTGGATATGCCCAACTGATTCACTTTCTGATTGTCCAAAAATCATCACCTTTTTGTGCAGTTCAGAAACTTGATGTGTTGTACCTGCAAAACCCTCCAACAGTTCCTTCACTCGCAGATTTTCTTTTAAATCAGGTTTACTTATAAAACACACGATTCTGACTCCAAGGTTGCACATTTCATCCTGTGCTGGAGAAGAGTGTGTCTGCATTTCTTAATGATCTCCCTGGAGTACAGCTCAATTTTGTAATGTATAAATGAAAAGTGTCAGTCATTGTGAACTGGTATCACACAATTACGTTTGTTTCCCCAATAGGGTTGACTGCATTTCTGTAAGGAAAGCATATTAAAAAGTTTCTCCTCACACACTCTTTGAAGTCAGGTTCATACTTTGTACATAATAGTAATATTTGTTGAGTTGAATTTAATGCCAGAGGATATGAACTGTTATTTTTATATTCGTTTCATCAAATATTTATGGAGTGCTTACTAATTGCTAGGAGCTCTTCTGGGCACTGGAAATACAGTGGTGAATGATCAGAAAGAGCTCTGAATCACAGAGCTTTTAGTCTAGTGGGGAATACAGAAATAGGAAATAGGTAATTACAGTAAGATTGCTGATCGTTGAAATAGAATAAGGAGAAGTCACAAAAGCTGGTGGAGCATGCTGTCTTTACAGGAGGAAGGCTCCTGAGGAAGTCACACTGAACCTGGGATCTGTAGATGATATAGTGTCTGCAGGGAACGAGGACAGGGTTAGGCATAGAGAGTTCCAGAAAATAGCATGTGAAAGCCCCAGAGGTCTTTTAGTCACACCTGATCATTGGCTAAATGCTTAGCTCGTCTTTCTGTTCTTTTCCCAAAGTGTCCTCGGTCTTCTTTTCTGGCATCAATCCCCACCCACATGTGTGATCTGTTGTTATTCCCTGAGTGTTTCCTCATAACTCTATGTTGCTACTTGTACCTCAAGTCCCTTTTCTTTGCCTGGGGCACATCACCCTTCATCAACACTCAGATGTGTCACCTTCAGCAGTGACTGGGGTCTTCCCTCCCAAGGATTTGTTGACTCTTCCTCTGAGCTATTGCAGAGCGTTGAATACAAGCACCATGGCTCTGCTTCACCACGGGTTTATTTGCCTGTATCACCCAAGAGTATGAGATCCTTGAGAACACGCCCCGTCTCATTCTTACCTGTATTCTTTTTACAGGTACATAGTAGCCTCTCCATGCACGCTGGCCATCAAATGCTCCGAGACGTGCCTTGTGGTTGTTTAATATGACTTTGGGTTGAGTCTCTGTCCTCAGAACTCTCTATAAGGAAAGTGGTTGATAATAAGGCCCAGGGGGCTAGACTGCCTAGCTTCAATCCAAGCTCCGCCATTTGTTGATGGTATGATCTTGGGAAAGTTACTTATATTTCCTGGTTTCATCTTATCTATAAAATTGGGTTAATTATCGTGCTTTCCCCTTGGGATTCCTGAGGAATAAATAAGTGAATGTGCGCAGAGTACAGAGACCAGCACATGGCACCTAGTAACCATTTGACTAGTGTTCACTGCAAGTATTATTGCATTACTGTTTTCCTTTCCAAATCAAATTCTTAGTGGCTGCTATGGGTGCCTTCCCAGACATAATTTTTCCTGCCTCAAAGCTGAGTGTCCTTGGAGTAGATCCCCAGCCTTCCAGCCCTGGTCATCTCCCCTCTCTCTTTTGGAGAACTCATCCATCATGTGGCTCACGTGTACCTCTGTACTTGGTCTCTCCTTCAATTTTGTCCTACATTGGGCTCCAAGGTCCTAACTCTACCTGCCTGTTAAACATCTTACCCTCAGCATCTTTCTGTTTTCTCAAGCCCATTGTGCTCCAAGTGGAAACTTCCATTGCAGATTAATAGCCTCTTCCATTTTGTACATCAAGGGTACATCTATTAGTCATCTTTTAGTCATTTAAATGCAGTTCTTTGAGGTCATCTTTTACTTGTTTACCATGATCAGACAGATGCCAAATAGTGGCTATCTTTCCATAAATATCTTTCACATACATCTTCCTTCTCTTTATTCCTTTTCCCTATTTCTGAACTACTGCAGTAGCTTCTTAGCTATCATTCCTGAGTATTATCTGATTTCCATGTTCATTTAAAAATATGCCCTTTTTAGTGTGTGTCCTCAGCTCAAAAACTCCTTAGGTACTACATATTCCATCTCCTCTTCCTAGGATGTAGTCTCTGTTATCTGGCCTTGCCCCATTCACCAGCATTACAAGGGCAGGGACTTAGGCAATCGTGGTGTAAGACCCGGTTCTGCCATATCCTGGTTGTGTGAACTCGAGCTAGTGGATTAAATTCTCTGAGCCTCCATCTCCTCATGTTGAAAAATAATCATGCCGAGATCTGCTTTGCAGAGGTGGTCTAGGAATTGCATATGGCACAGGACACATTTCCTGCCACACAGTGTGCCCTCAATAAGTGGATGGTGTGTGTAGCAGGAATGGTAGTAGTTGTAGCAATAGAGAATAAAATGGGCAATTTTAATACAATAAGAGAAATGCTGTGTCTCTGACATATACAACGTACTGTTAAAAAAAAAAAAAACCAGGGCAGAGATGGGAAGAATATCATAGCTTTGAGGGCCCCAGAGAGGACTTTCTAGGGGATGAGAACTCTGAGCTGAGTTTGGAAGAGTCAGTGGGATGATCAGGCAGTGTCTGCTGGCAGAACAATGAGTTCATGCAAGCTATAAAATACGCTTTAGTACCCTAGGAGCATGACCACTAAGCTCCTGTTAAGATGTTTTCAGCCAGGTATGCTGGCATATGCTTATAATCCCAGTACTTGTGGGAGGCTGAGACAGGAGGATCGCAGATTTGAGAACAGCCTCAGCAAGTAGTGAGACTCTCATCAACCTAGCGAGACCCTGTTTCCAAATAAGAAATAAAATCGGGCTGGGGGTATAGCCTGGAGGTAGACAGCCCCTAGGTTCCACCCCCAGTTCCACACACAAAAAGATGTTTTCAGATGGCATTTTTAGCAGATTATCATTTTTCCTTTAGTCTATAGTTTGGAAGACACCTGCTTGGACAGCTGAAACTCTTCCTGCAAGTTTTCTTACCGTGAATATACAGAATATTTAACAGAGGAGCAGCATCAACATTAAATCTGAAGATTGCACATGGGGTTATGATATCTGCAAAGACCCAATTTGATGTCCTCCAGATCTATGATAAAAAGGACTCTCTCCCATCTCCCCACTCCTAAGTTTTTCCTTCCTGGAACCCAGGCTTCTGCCTCTGCTACTGGCTACATCCTCAGCCTCCCTTCCTGTCCCAGGCTTCTGGTAAATATCCATACTGGGTCATTCTCTCTGATCTTTCAGGTCACTGGCAGCTCTCCAAGCCTGAGGACCACAGGGAAGCCTTTAGTTCTTGCTTAATACTACTGCTGCTTTTCTCTATTCTCCACCTTCTCAAAGGGGAACAAGAGGAAATAAAATATAATAAAAACATTTACTAAGAAAAGAAAGGCAGGTCTCTTCATCCAGAGCTCTGCCAACAAACAGGGCTGGACCACCTCCTGAAGGGAGAATGGCCACCCAGCCAGTGAACCCCACAGTCATCCTGACTCTATCTGACCTGTTTACCCCAATAGTGGTTATCCATCATTATATAACAGCATCCCAAAAATCAGTGATATACACAGTAGTGTATGACTATTACATCTTAATGTAGCCAGCTCCATTGAGCATAGCCAATCTCTCTCTCTCATTCACCTTTTCATTTCTTAGAATCAACTACTTGGTGATTTCAATATTACTTGTTAAATAATTTAGAACCCCTAGTACCAAAATGTATTTAAGTCTATAATGCTATTTATTAAAAATATGTATATACTGTGTGTATGTATGTATGTGTGTATATATATATATATATTATTTGATATATATATATCAAATAATATATATATTACTCTCTCCATATACATATGGAGAGAGAGAAAATACTTTATGTGCCAGGAACTTCCTCTGTTTTCAACGTATTATATCATCAATTCTTTAAGTGAATCAATGAGGTAGGCATAGTTATCTCTACAAATGAGGAAACTGTATCTTGGAGAACTAATAAGTTGGTTAAGCAAAGAGAGACAAAGTTGGCTGCACCAGTCTCTGCAGATTCTAACAGGTTTAGAATTCTAAGTCTAGGATTCCAGGTTGCTTTGGTTGATTCTTCTGCCTTTCCTGTGGTTGGAGGGCAAGAAGTGAGGAGGTAGAATTTTCTTTAATTGCAGGAGGAGCTGGGAAAGGATTAGCATGGAGCTTAAAATACCCAGCTGTCTTCTAAGAGTTGTCAAAATAAATTGTGTCTCCAGAGACATTTAAAAGTCAAGGAAGCTGGTAGCTGGTCTATCAAAGGGGGTTTTAATGGATTTCTCTGAGCAATACTTTGAAACATTTTGCATAAGAAATTACTTTGTAAATACCTTTGCTACATTCTAGTTAATCCTGGCCATCTGGAAGCTCACTTGTTACTTGAACATTCATTTAACCACTTTGTAAAAAGGTTTTTAGTTAAAGAAGAATGGAAAATGTCTCAGGGAAGGTTGGAGATCAATATTTCTGAGGTGAGACATAGTTGCTTTCCTTGCTGAATACCATCCATCTAGCCTGTGAATCAACAACCTTTTCGCTTGAATTTATTGTAATTCAGCTCCTTTAGAAGAACAGGCAGAGTGTTGGTTGTGATGGACATTTTCCAGTTCAAAAATCATCTGTGAGCTGGGTGTGGTGGCACATGCCTGTAATCCCAGTACTTGGGAGACTGAGACAGGAGGATCACAGGTTCCAGGACAGTCTTGGCAGTGCAGCAAGACTCTCAGCAACCAAGCCAGACCCTGTTTCCAAACAAAAAATATAAGGGGCTGGGGGTTTAGCTCAGAGGTAGAATGCCTCTGGATTCAATCCCCAGTACCACCCCACCACACACACACACAAAATTGTGACTCCTCCAAGCCTAAATTCAAAAACTCAAAGCCTATGGGCTTCTAAGTATTGTCCCCAATCCACCCACAATGGCATCACCTAGGAGCATATCAGAAGTGCACATTCTTTGGCCCTAGTTCAGACCTGCCAGCAATCTGAGCTTCAACAAATCCTCCTAGTGATCCTGATGCACAATAAGGAACCACAGCTCCGAGACCTGCTCCGCTGGCCTGTTTCGGATTTACTTCCTTACAAACACCCTAGGACCCAGCTAACTTATATACTTTTATGTTCATATAGCCATGAGGATATATGGATATATTTTTATGGATATATACTTCACACACAATTCCTTTCTCCAGGCCTTTCTGCTGTCTACAGCACACACTTTATGCTCACTCCCTCTCCATCTTTACCTAGTTTCTAAAATACAACTTAAAAGACATTAATTGGAGAAAGCCTTTCCCCATCCCCTCTGGTGGATATGACCTTTCACATCTTCAGAACTTGGTAACATATTTTAATGGGATTAATTTTCATTGATTGTGTCTGAAGGTTTATTTTTTATTCAGCCCAGTTTGTGAACATTCACTCTCTCTAAGTAGGCACTGGGATACAGTGGTAAATAAGGCTGCATCTCTGCCCTGGTGGAGCTTCTACATCATTTGGGGTAGACTTTTCCCACCTTCCATCCTAGATCAGAAGCTCCTTGAAGGGCACAGGTGTCCTGTGCTTCTCGGTATTCAGTTGTGAGCATACTGGGTATTCAGTTATGGTGAGCATGGTGGAAGGCGATATGGCAGTCTTCTCTGGTCTGTAACAGGATGCCTCCGAGTACTGTGCTGTCCTGGGGCACCCACTCTTAAGAGGTACTGACACATTAGAGAGCATTTTGAGAATATGGAGCTCCTAGTATTGGTGAAAATCACCTTGTGTAAATCAGAGGTTTTAAATCTCAGTGCTACTGACCTGGCAAACCAAATAATTCTTTGTGGTGGGGAGTTGTCCTGTGTGCTATAGAATGTTCAGCAACTGCTCTGACCTCTGTTCACTGGATTCCAGCAGCACCTACTTCCCAGTTGTGAGAACAGAAAACTGTCTCTAGACATTGCCAAGTGTCCCCTGATAAGCAAAATCACCCGTGGCTGAAAGCAACTGGGAATATTTTTATTTGCAGAAAGTAAGACTTCAGAGGAATGTGCAGGCTCTCTTCAGAGGGCTGTAAGACAGCCATGCAGAAAAAAATTACAAATAGAAATTTTAAATTAAACCAAAGCTGGAAGTTATAGAAGATCAATTTCAGAGAGAATTTTCTTTTTTTTTTTTTGGTCTTCATTATAATATTTTATTTATTTATTCATTTATTTTATTTGGTACATTGTAGTTTTACATGATATTGGGGTATAGCGTGACAGAAAAATACATGCACACAACCCTTAGTGCCCTTCCCACCCGGTCCCTTCTCCTCCTTCCCCCTCCCCTTACATGCCTTTGAGATTAAAATTGGTAATTTTGTATACATTCGTAGCACTGTTCCAACTGTTATGTTCTTTATCACTTAATTCTTCCTCCCTTCCCTAAGTCCCCTCCATCACTCCATTGTAGTCTCTGCTCTTCTATCTGATGTTACCCTTATTTCCAAATATCTCTCTAACTTCCATATATAAGAAAAAACATACAACTACTTATTTTTTGAGACTGACTATACTCGCTTGGTATAATATTCTCAAATTCCGTCCATTTTCCTGTAAATGGCATGACTTTGTTGTTCTTTAATGCTGAGTAAAATTCCATTGTGTATATATACGGAAGTTTTACGATCCATTTATCTGTTGACAGACACCTAGGCTGGTTTGGTAATCTGGCTATTGTAAATTGTGCTGCTATGAACATGAACATGCAAGTATCACTATAGTATTCTCGTTTTTATTCCTTTGGAAAAATGCCCAGGCATGCTATCGCTGTGTCATATGATTGTTTCATTCTCAACCTTCTGGGAAACCACTGACCTCCATAGCGGCTGTACTTGTTTGCAGTCCCACCAAGAGTGTAATAGAGTTCCTATTTCCCTGTATCCTTACCAGTGTTTATTACTGTTTGTGTTCTTGGTGATTGTCATTCTAAGTGGAGTTAGATGGAATCTCAGTGTACTTTTGATTTGCATTTCCCTGATTGCTAAAGATGTTGAACATTTTTCAATATATTTGTTGGCCATTTGTATTTATTCTTTTGAAAAATTTCTATTCAGTTTGGTTGCTCATTTTTTATTGTTTTTTTTCAGTGTTAAGATTTTTAAGCTCTTTGTATACTGTAGATATTAGACCTTTGTCAGGTGGGTAGGTGGTGAAGATCTTCTCCCATTCTGTGGGCTCTCTCTGTAGATTCTTGATGGTTTCCTTTGCTGCACAGAAGCTTCTTAATTTAATGCTATCCCATTCATTAATTCTTGTTTTAATTTCCTGAGTTTTGGGGCCTTTCTTATTGAGGGAGTTTTTATCTATACCTATATATTGGAGTGTTTATCCTATGCTCTTTTCTAGCAGTTTCAAAGTTTCTATCTAATTTCTACTTCTTTGAACCATCTTGAGTTGACTCATATGAAGGGTGAGAGGTTAGGGTTTAATTACATTTTTCTACATATGGACAACCACTTTTCCCAACACCATTTGTTGAAAAGGCTGTCCTTTCTCCAATGTATGTTTTTGGTGTCTTTATCAAAGATCAACTGATAAGTATGAGGTTTTGTTTCTGAGTCTTCTACTCTGTTCTGTTGGTCTATGTGTCTGTTTTTTATACCAATACCATGCTGTTTTTATTACCATCACTTTGTAGTATAATTTGAAGTCATATTATGATGCCTCTAGCATGGTTCTTATTGCTGAGAATTCCTTTGGCTATTCTGAGTCTTTTGTTTTTCCATATGAATTTTATAACTTATTTCTCTAAGTCTGTGGAAATTGACTGTGATATTTTGAGAGGGATGGAATTGAATATGTAGATTGCTTTTGGTAGGATGGCCATTTTTATTATATTTATTCTGCCTATCCAAGAGCGTAGGAGGTCTTCCCATCCTCTAATATCTTCTTCAATTTCTTTCTTGAGTGATTTTTATAATTTTCATTGTAGAGGTCTTTCACCTCCTTGGTTAAATTTACTCCTAAGTATTTTATCCTTTTTGAGGTTATTATACATGGAATTGTTCTCTGTATTTTTTTCCAGTGGATTTGTGATTAGTGTAAAGGAATGCTAATGATTTTCACAAGTTGATTTTGTATACGGCTTATCACCTCTAGAAGTCTTCCAGTTGAGTTTTTTGGATCTTCTAAATAAAGGATAATGTTATCTGCAAACAAAGATAGTTTTAGTTCTTTTCCCCTATTTATATTCCTTTGATTTGTTTCTCCTGTCTTATTGCTGAGGCTAGAGTTTCGAGTACTGTGTCGAATAGGAGTGGTGACAGTGGGCATCCTTGTCTTGATCCTGAACTTAATGGAAATTATGTCAATTTTTCCACATTCATAATAATGCTAGCTTTGAGTTTATTATATATAGCCTTAGTTCTCTCCATTTCCCTGCAAATGATGTGATTTTGTTCTTCTTTGTGGCTGCGTAAAATTCCATTGTGTACATATCCCATAGTTTTGTGATCCATTCATCTGCTTTATGGTATTGAGGTAGGTTCCTTCTGTTCCTAATTTCCTCAGCATTTTTATCATGAAGGCATATTGAATTTTGTCAAATGTTTTTTCTGCATCTATTGAGATAATCATGTGATTTTTTTCCTTAGCTCTATTAATGTGGCAAATTACATTTTTCAATTTGTGCATGTTGAACCAGCTTTGCATCCCTGGGATGAAGCCTACTTGGTTATGGTGAACTATTTTCTGGATGTAATTTGGACTGTGAATTGCTAATATTTTATTGAGAGTTTTTGCATCTATGTTCGTCAATGATATTAGTCAATAATTTTCTTTTCTCATGCTATCTTTATTTGGTTTGGAGATTAAGATGATGCTGGCTTCACGGAATGTGTTTAGTAGTTTGCCTTCTTTTTCTATTTCATGGATAATTTGAGGAGTATTAGACTTAATTCTTCTATGAAGGTCTTGTAGAATTCAGCTGGGAATCCGTCTGGCCCTGGACTTTTCTTTGATCGAGACATTTTATTGCTGTTTCAATCTCTGCTTCCTATTGGTCTGTTTAGGTTTTTTCTGTCCTTTTGATCCAGTTTAGGTAAGTTGCAGGTGTCTAGGAATCTGTCAATTTCTTCTGGGTTTTCTAATTTATTGGAGTATAAGTTTTCAAAATAGTTTCTAATAATGTTCTGAATTCCCATGTTTTCTGTGGTGATATCTCCATTTTCATCCCTTATCCTTGAGATTTGGGTCTGTTCTCTTTCTTTTTGTTAGCTTGGCTAAGGGTTTGTCAATCTCATTTATCATTTAAAAAAAACCAGCTTTTTGTTTTATTGCTCTTCTGGATTGTTTTGTTTTGTTTTTCTATTTTATTAATTTCTGCTCTGATTTTGATTATTTCCTGCCTTATGCTGGCTTTGGGGTTAGTTTGTTCCTGCTTTTCAAAGGCCGTGAAGTGCAGCATTAGATTGCTTATTTGGAGTCTTTCTTATGTGGGCACTTAATGCTATAAATTTTCCTCTTAAAATTTCTTTCAGGGTGTCCCATAGATTTTAGTATGTTCTGACTCTATTTTCATTTGATTCTAGGAATTTTTTAATGTCTCCCCTTATTTCTTCTCTGATCCAGTCTTCATTTAGTAATGTAGCATTCAATCTCCATGTGTTTGTGTAGTTCTTCTAGATCTTGTCGTTGATCTCCACTTTTAGTCTGTTATGATCTGAGAGGATGCAGAGGATCATATGAATTTTCTAAATTTGCTGGTGCTTGTTTTGTGGCCTAAAATAGGGTCTATTTTGGAGAAGCTTCCCTGAACAGATGAAAAGAATGTGTATTCAGTTGTTGTTAGAAGGAATATTCTGGAAATGTCAGTTAGGTCCAATTGGTTTTTAGTGTTCTTTAGGTCTTTACTAATCTTTTGTCTGGATGACCAATCTAATGGTGTGAGAGGTGTGTTGAAGTCTTCTAGAATTATTGTATCAGGCATCTATCTATGTTTTCAAGTCAAGGAGAGTTTGTTTTACATAGGAAGGTGCAGCAATATTAGGGGCCTAAATATTTAATATGGTTATGTCTTCATTTTGGATGGTTCCTTTAATCAGTAAGAAGTGACTATCTTTTCTCTTCTGGCAAGTTCTGGTTTAAAGTCTGCTATGTCAGATATGAAGGTAGCCATCTACACTTGCCTTAGGATCCATTTGTATACAATATTTTTTTCTATCCTTTCACCTTCAGCTTGTGAATCTCTCTCCCTATAAAGTGTATTTCTTGCAAGCAGCATATAGTTGGATTATGAATTTTGATGATTCAATGTTATGCAGAGATGATCTTTATTTCCTTTCATTTTGAATTACGTTTTTTATTTGAGACAATATTCTCTTTTGTTCAGTTGCTCATCTGGTGGTATTCATTCCTTCTTTGGTTCCAATGTTTATTTTTCACTTTTTCTTTGTGGTTCATTTCTTTGAGTGTTTTCTCCAGTGCCGGTTTGGTCATCATGAATTCTTTTAGCTTCTGATTATCTTGGAAGGTTTTTATTTTTCCATAAATTGTGAAGGATAGGTTTGCTGGATATAGCAGTCTTGGTTGGAAGTTGTTATCTCTAAGGGAATGAAGTGCATCACTCCATACTGTCCTGGCTTTCAGTCCATGGGTTGAGAAATCTGAAGTGATTCTTATTGTTTTACCTATAAATGTTAGCTGGCTTTTGCTCTCAACTCTTTTAGGATTCTCTCCTTAGCCTCTATGTTGCACATTTTGATTATAATGTGGCATGGGGATGATCTACTTTGATCTTGTCTGATTGGGGTTGTGAATGTTGGCTGTACATGGGTGTCCATATCTTTATCCAACTTTGGGAAATTTTCTGATATTATTTCTCTGATGAGATCCTTAATTTCCTTGGTATGGGCCACTATCCCTTCTTCAATGCCAATTACTATTAAGTTTGTTTGTTCGGTGTTATTCCATAATTCTTAAATGTTCTGATCCTGCTGTTGTATTATTTTTTTTCTATACTCATGACTATTTGTTCAGTTTTGAATGCACTTTTTTCTAAGACCTGTTTTCCATGTGGTCTAGACTGTTGGTGATAGCTTCAATGAAATTATTTATTCATTCTTTCAGTTTATTCAGGGTTTCTGTTATTTCTTTATTGGCATAGTTCTTCATAATCTGAATGTGTTTTCTGGTTTCCATTTTTAATTCATTAATTATATTAAAAATCAAAATTCTGAATTCTCCATCTGACATCTTCTGCACCTCCATTTTGAGGAGTTCCACTGTTATGGAGTTGTGAGGATTTGTTGTAGTTTTGGTGGACTTTTCCCCCATGTTTTCAGGGATCTTAGTTTTGTAGTATGTTTCTGTAGTTCCTGCTTTCTCTGTTTGCTAGTGTATTCTGTTGAAGTTATCTTTTTATAGTGAGACCTGAGATGGAGTATGAATTAGTCTCTTTGTGTCTGCTTCTTATAATCAGGTGTTTAAGCTGGGCATGGTGGTGCACACTTGTAATCCCAGTACTTTGGAGGTGGAGACAGGAGGATTCCGGCTTATGCCCAGCCTCAGCTACCTAGTGAGGTCCTCCACAACTTAGTAAGACCCTGTTTCAAAATAGAGAATAAGAAATAGGGCCGGGGGTAGAGCTTGGGGGTAGAATGCCCCTGTGTTCAATCCCTGGTACTGCAAAAAATTTAAAAATAAATAAGTAAATAAATAATCAGATGTTTAAACTTAGGTCTCACTGCCTCCTTAAGTTGGTATATGATCTGGTGTGAATGGACTATTTCAGTGTCCACTTTGCCTGGTTACCTCCTCTAGCCTGCCCTGTGAGCTGGGCAGGGAATTATTGTCTATTCACGAAGGTGGTCCATCTTCAATTTGGCTGTTTTGTTAATACTTGGGAGTGCTGTCTAGAGCTCCCACTTTATTCAGACTTCCTTCCAATTTGTTGGGAGTTGAGTCTCTTTTCCCAGTGCTCGCTGTCAGTATACTAGGGGTGTATGGGTGGGATATGATGGATTATCCTCCGGTCTGTTCGATGTTTGGTGGAACTGGCTGCAGAGTATTTATTTCTTAGAGTCCTATCTTTGGAGTTCAGAGTTCTTACTCCAGGTTGGGATATTTATGTCTAAGTGGACACCTATTATTTTGTAAAATGAGGGTTAGGGAGAAGGTAGTAGAACAGCAACAGTCCAAAACAGAAAAATTAGATGGGGAGAGAAAAAGGGGAGAGACTATGGTGACATTAATAAATAAACAAATGCTCAAGAAGAAAGGAAGAGTAAAAGATAAAACAAAAATAGAAAAAAAAGTGAAGACTCAGATGGAACCAGACTTCAGATTAGCGTATAGATGGATGCATCCACATAAAGGAATTGCCAAATTTAGAAAGAGATGAAACCCCAAAAAACTAATAGCACATAAACAAGCAAACATAAAACAAAAAGACCCTAAAATGCAAAAACAAATTAAACAAATTAAAAATGAATGTTAAATAAAAATAAAAAAGGGGAAAAGAACAAACTAACAAAAAAATGAGACCCCAAAATACCAGCAACAACAAAGAAATAAAAATAAGAACTAATTAGAAAGGTATAAAAATAAAAATGTAAGAGATAAAAAGTAAAAATAGAAAAAAATTTAAAAATTCAAAAAAATTAATTATTGAAAAATTTTAAGGAGAATAATTCTTTTCTTATTTTTACATCTTCTACTTAGAATGCAAACTTGATTTTGTTGGTAGTGATGTTTCAAGGAAGGAATCCTCTTCTGGTTTGAATTCTTATGCTTTTCTGTTACCGTCGCTTCATAAGGACCATTTCCTTTGCCCTTTAGCAAGCTGGTTCTAGGAGGGTCAAGTTGAGATCATGTGAATCTTTGTTCAGGTCCTTTCTGGTTCAGTTGAACATTGTGGAGTCCACCTTTCACCAGGTAGCTCTGATGTTACATTGGGTGGAGGAAGGTGAAGATACTCTCCCTGTCTGTAGACCCTGTGATCCTGGTTGCATGACCTAAGAGCACCTTGGTGGTCTGTGCTAATGGTGGGTTCCACTCCCCCTTTGTTATAACCAGGAAAGTTAGAGAGAGGACCTGGGGACACTACCCAGATTGCACAGACCCTGCAGGGTCTGTGGTGGGGCCTTATTGGTCTGGTGCTCCTGAGTGTCTACACCCTTGTATCTTGGGATCTTGCTGCTGCCACTTTGTCTATAGAGGAAGCTGTACTATTTTGTGAGGAGAGCCACCTGACATTTCCTGGATGATGATGCCCCTGGGTCTCAGGTCCTGCTGATGCTGCTCCCCGTGCTACCTCTGGGGGCACTCCCTGGCCTAAGCCAGTCTATTCACACTGACTTCACAGCTGTGGCTAGGCTGTGCCAGTGGTGACACTTGCCAGCTTCAGCTTCCCCCAGCAGTTTGAGATCTGTTCTGTATGGGCTAGTCTCTAGAGCTGTGCAGCAGGGGGAAGTGGCACTATGTTCAGCACCACTCAAGGCAGCTAAACACTGGCGCTGGGTCAGCAGGAGGAAAGGGTTCCTATCTTAGCCTGGGGAAGATTGGCTCTTTTCAGCCCAGATGGCATCGTGGTCCGGGTCACCACTTCTGCGTGAACCAGGTCATCTGGAGGAGCAGGGATTCCACACGGTGCTATTGAGCCCAGAAAGCACTGTGGTCTGGCACAGGTAGCTTCTGTGGGCACCGGATCCTGGGAGGGGCAGGGGCTCCGCACTGTTGCTCTGAGACCACAGGGCGAGTTTGTTCCGCTTCTGCAGATGCGGGTGGGCGGGAGGGGAGTGGAATGATGTGATAGTGGTGAGTTTACATTCTGGGTCTCGAGGCAGACTACCTGGGCTCAGCGCCAGCTCAACTCGCACCGCCTGTGGGACCTGGGCCAAATTCCTGACTTCTCTGTGTTTCCATTTCTTCATTTGTAAAAAATGGAGGCATTTATAGTTTCTCCATCAAAAGAGTGAGGACTGAATGAGGTAATACAGGAAGAGCCTTTGGTAAGGAAATCAAGAGTAGCTATTACTTATTAACTCACCAGTGTACTTTGGTTGACCTCCAAAAACTCATGAATTTTACTAGCAACTTATGTCTAGTGGTGTGTGTGTATCACAGGGGCAGTTCATGATAGGGCTTTTTTGTTTGTGGTTAAAAACAAGTTCAATATAAGCCAAATGTAGGAATTAAAAAGCCAACTACATTGTATAAAACTTAAGCTGTCAAATTTCTACCCAATCCTTGTTCTATGGACAAATATTAGTATTTTAAGGAAGCTTCATTAGCCAGTTAAAAATAGAACTCAATTTTTTATAAATAATTTTATTCAGTGATGTTTATTTTTACCTATTTAATTTAGATTTTTGAGTGCAGCCTTCAGGAAGATGTCTGATTTTCTAGATTCTCTGCTTGAAAGCAAAGATTAGAAAGATACAAGGAAAGACACTGAAAGAGTATGAAGTGGCTTGTTCAAGTGTGCTGTCTCAAGGTTGCTAAAGTCTTGGTAAAAATATATAGCACTTAAGTGGATGCTATAACTTGAGCTTCAAATAAGGACGTTTTATTTTGTACCGCAAGACACTTAAAATCATATTATGTTTATTATAAGACAAAGCAACAGGTTGAAGAAGGCATAGAGAAAAAAATTTAAGTAAAACCTCTATCCAGATAAAATTACACATTTTTTCATATGTATATCCTAACCTAGAAGTCATAATTTGGCCAACCTAATCAAAATGTAAATAAAATTCTTTTCTCCCCTTTACTTATTGCTGGTTTTTAAAGACAGAGATAATAGATTTTTGCCAGCTTTGCCCAACCACTCCAGATCATGCAAGAGTAACTTTCTACAACTGTCCATGTGAAGGGCGGTCACTGCATGCCACCTAAGCCTCCTCAGGAAGGAGCTCTCCAGGCAACTTTATTTCAGGAAGTCATTGTCCAGAGAACTGAGCGCATATGTGAAATATATAGGGGATTGGTAAACTCCATACTACACCCATAGCATCCCTTCAAAGTTGAATTCGAAAAGAAAATGTTACCACTACTTCTTTCTCAGTAGCAGTGGCTCCTAGTAATCTAGAGCAATCAAGTTGAAGTTGAAGCATAGGGCATTTTGTCCTATACTTCATCTTATTATCCACAGGATGTGCATCATGCCCATCATGCCATGGGGAATCTGGCAATAACCCTAGCCAAGCTAGACTTAGGAAGTAAAAGATTTCTGTCTCAGTCAGCATTCTCACTGCTGTGATCCTATAAGCCTGACCACACAAAACTTAGAGGAAGGAAGATTTATATGTTCACAATTTTTGGAGATTTCAGGGTTCAGTCCATGTCAGGTTGGGTCTGTGGAACTCAGGGCATGACAGTGGGAAGCAGAGAGAGGGAGAGAGTAAGGCTCTGCTCTCACAGAGAGAAAGGGAGGAGGAACCATATATAACCCCCAAGCCCACAGCCCCTGGGACCCACCTCCTCCAGCCACACTCCACTTGCCCAGCTTACCACCTAGTAGATCCATTACAATGGATTTATCCACTGATTAATAAATGAGCTCTTCAGGGGACATTCTATATCTGCCCATAAGATTCCTTCCCTGGTCCCTGAAGAGCTCATACCCATTTCAGAAGGAATAGGACCATAGAAAGAAGGAATGGAACCAAAACAGGATCAAAATCCATCAGGGCAAGCATTTGATCCTGCAGCTCCATTTCTGGCATCTGGGACACATGGTGGTGAGATGCGATCTCCATGGGACCTTGGCAGCCCTGCCCCTGTGGCCTGGGCGATTGCAGTGGATGGTCTACTCCCTCTTTTAGCTTGGCTCCACGGCTCAAAGCTTGCATCCTTTCCTCACAGTCATTCCATGTTTCTGGCACTTCTGAATCTCAGGGATTTTTCTTGCAACATTGGCTTCACTTTCACAGTTTCACAAATTACCCCATTTGGGCCTGCTTACAGGGATTCCAACCCTGCTACACATAGCCTTGCTTTCCGGGCCTTCCTTTGAAATCTGGGGGAGAAGACTCCATGAACCCTTTTTTTCCAGCAGAGCATTATGTGAGTGTGGAGATTGAGCACCAGCAGGAAAGATAGTCACACTTTTTAATCACTGCAGCTGGGCTCTTTTCTTTTTTTTTTTTTTTTTTTTTT